>SKCR01000887.1:0-28650 GCA_019454045.1 Zanthoxylum bungeanum
GCGCATACACTAAACTGAGTCATTTTCATCATATGTCATGCATAATTTTTTCTTAGGTGATTTCTCTTGTATCATGTAATCAATCATACTATTTGTATCCCTGCATTTATCTATTTGATGTGTTCATGAGATGGTATTCAAGCATGATTAGGCCGTTAGTATGTTACTTGGTTCTTAAGCATGATTTAGCCTATTTGGTTGTTCATTTTCAAGCATGATTAGTCATTTATTTTGCGTTTGGAAATTGCATTATGTCTAGGTTGTTCTTTGTTTTCCGCATTATATTATTGAAGTATGTTCATGAGATTGCCGTATGCTATTGCATGTTCACCGTTATTCCAATCTGCTTTCATGCGTGATTATTATTATCTACTGGCATGCCTATGATCGAATGTAATGTGCTTATGACATCGCATGCTAGCCGTATTTATCTTTATGTATGCAAATTGGGACATAGGTTATATGCAAACTTAGATATGAGCCTTGTACTTATGATGATTACTTTCATGCATGTGAACCTAAAAGTAGAATACTCTTGGAAATATGTTGTTTTGGCTTGGTTAAATTATTGCACAAATCATTTCATTACAAGTGGCATAAGTAAGGGACCATTCTGAACCCAACGGTTTGGGGTCTTCCCTTGTGAGGGGTGAGTGTGGCCTTAAATCATTGTCCCGGTTCACACCGGGTGGCGACTCCATTATTCTCCGGTTTAGTCCCCCGCGGGCTACTCCGTACTCCCAACCAGGCCGCGAGCCCGGAACAGCATGCGTCGCCCAGTTTCTGTGTTCCCACAATTATTTTATTTTTTTCTTTGAATTGTTAGACTGTACTCCACACTACTCCATTTGTAGTTGGTTATATAGTGTAAGGGATATGCCCTATACCCAACTTATGGATGGGCTATTTGTACATGTATTTGTAATATTTTTCATTAATTAATAAAATGGCAATCTTTATTATACGTGTCTTACATAACTTATATGAATCATCAAACACTGTAATAAAGCCCTTGGAGTAATATGATGATGGCTTCCACGCCTTATGAGAATCATTACTCTTAAACGTTCCTAGACATAGTTTTATGATTAATCTGGGCGTTCACAAAGCGGAGAGACTAGCATGATGATATGATCCGCCCTTAAGTGGGGAGTTCAATTTCAAGGAGAAACAAAGGCGATGCTATAGAGATACGGGATTGGACATCACAAGTCATCACCTTACAGTGAAGAAGATATTAGCCAAGATGACAGAAAACTGTAGAGATTGGGCCAACAAACTACCATATGCCCTGTGAGGGTACATAACATCAGTGAGAATAGCAACAGGAGCCACGCCTTACTCTTTGGTCTATGGAATGGAAGCAGTACTGCCAGTGGAAGTTGAGATACAGTCCTTGAGGGTATTAGCAGAAATAGAGTTACCTGAACAAGAATGGGCCGCACAAAGATTTGAACAGTTAGCACTGCTGGATGAAAAGAGAATGAAGTCCTTACATCACATGCAGATATATCAGAAAAGGCTGGCCAGAGCACTCAATAAGAAGGTGCGCCCTACTAAGATCAGAAAGGGTGACTTGGTACTTAAGCAGTCAAGGCCGTCGACGACAGATCCGAGAGGAAAGTTCAGACCTAACTGGGAAGGACCTTACATAGTACATAAAGTAATGGGAAATTGGGCAGTGAGACTGTCAGACTTGGAAGGGAATGAGTTCACCGAGCCGATCAATGTGGACAGATTGAAAAAGTACTTCCCTTGAGAAAGAGAAGACCAACGGGATAAGGAATTCATCCATGCATGCATACACGTAACATATTTGCATTCTTTTTTTGTTTTGTCTCTTCTATGTTTGCAGGTTTCCGGTAAAAGAAAACCGAACCCCAAGGGGGCGACTGGAGACACATATAGGCACACGGTGCCAAGGAGTACGATGCGGATCTAACCCACCTGAAATAGGGAGTACCTCTACATTTGCATACGTACACATCACCTGCACGAGTTTTTATTCTGTTGTTTTGTTTATGTTCGCAGGTCTCAAAGAAATGAAGGGAAAAACGGAAAAGTACAAGCAAGTTTAAAGCAAACAAAACAATATCAGCAGTTTTCAAAGAATGAATCCCAGAGGGCGAAGCCCACATTGTCAGCGGTTGAAAAGAGGAATTCCGAGAAAGAGAGAAGTCTTTGATGGTTAGGCATATGCTCGATGATGACATTGTTTGCTGTATAGAAAAACCTTAGAAACGATAAGTGCGAGATGTGCTCTCATCTGGTATTCTGAGTAGTTGATCTCGGCTAGACTCGCGAGCACTTGATTACGAGATCTCACCAGTAGAAGCATGAGTGGTTGGCAAGACGACTAGTTGAAGAGATGATGGATCAGTGAATGACCATTTACCTGGATGTCCACCCTGGTTTACTTATGTTACGACATATGATATGGTTGGAAACAAAGAAAAAATCTCTGCAATGAAAAGAAAAGAAAAATAGACTGCCTATAACCAATAATCGTGAAGCTACCCATGGGCGAGTATTAGGACCACCATGAGGAGAAATGATACCTTAAATGGTAGGTGAGTCGAAAAAAGAGAAAGAAAGAAAAGAGAAAAAGAAAAAAGAGAAAAAGAAAGTTCAAAATGAAAAGAAAGAAAAGAAAGAGGCAAAAGAAAAAAGAAGAAAACTATATCATGTTGAGTATGTGGAAGTAATCACAGAGTGTGATCAAGACATCTAGGTTGGTTAGACCTATTGATCCGGTTCTCCGAGAGAAAATCATCGAGTTGGCTTACTTAAGGGCGAAGCTGCGAAAGAGCCTTAGCACACACGCACTTGGAGTCTAGTTCAGATTATTCACTCAGACGGTCGGATTTGAGTTGTATCAGGTACTTTGAAGGTTCTCTGGTTTCGACACGGAGCACCCATTGAGGACAAATATGTTTAATTATCAGGATTATCTTGTGAGAGGCAGTACAATATATTGGAAAGAACCATCACATCATCCGTATTAGTTTTGGGGGTGAGTCCTGTGGGGCGAGACCCATACCAGCATCAATTTTAGGGGTGAGTCCCAGGGTTGAGGCCCACATCACATCAGTATCAGTTTTGGAGATGAGTCTCAGGGTTGAGGCCCACATCCATATTAGCATCAGTATCAGCAGTTTTGGGGATGCGTCACAGGGTCGTGACCCACATTATCAGCAGTTTTGGGGATACGTCCCAGGGTCGTGACCCATATTGTCAACTTTATAGGGATGTGTCCCAGGGTCGAGGCCCCCGTTGTCGGTTGCAGTTATCGGGATGCGTCCCAAGGTCTTTGGCCCCCCTGCATCATCAGTTTTGGGGATACGTCCTAAGGTCGTAACCCATATTGTCAACGTTATCGGGATGCGTCCCAGGGTCGAGGCCCCCGTTGTCGGTTACAGTTATCGGGAAGCGTCCCAGGTTCGTTGGCCCCCTGCATCATCAGTTTTTGGGGATGCATCCCAGGGTCGTGACCCACATAGTCAGCGGTATTGGGATGCATCCCAGGGTCGAGGCCCCCGTTGTCGGTTGCAGTTATTGGGATGCGTCCCAGGATCGAGGTCCACTGCGTCATCAACTCAGCTCGAAGCAGCAGGCAAGTCAGGTGGCAGCTGGCGAGCCAGGTAAGTAAAAATACATTGCACAAATTTGATAGGATTTTCATTGTCACACACTGCACAAGTCCCATCAAAGTGGGGGCGACTGTAGGCACTGCATTTTTGCATGTAAGTCCCTATGATGAGTCTCATTTAGAGGCACTGCCTTTTAAGTCGCGGAAGTCGGGGGAAACGATCGTCGGAAGGGAAAATTCAGAAATCAGTATTTTGTTGGATTTTATTCGCTTGTTTAGCTTCGGGTTTGCTTGTTGGACTTTCGTTTTTAAACATCCTTAGCCCAAACCCCCCACAAGACACACACCAGGCCCACAACACCACCACACACCAAGCCCACCAAATAAACCAAACCCCGCCCAAAGAAGACCACCCACATGCCCAAGCCCAATAAAACACATCCAAAAATAACAAAACACATATTTAATATATGGTGAAATTAAAAAAAATCAAATAAAATCTAAATAATCACAAACTTAATTAAAAAAATCAAATAAAATCAAATAAATCCATTCCTAATTTGAACAAATCACCTGTCTAATTTAATTAGATGTTTTCCTTGTGATACACTAATAAAATATATCCCCCATAATTACACAAATCTCATTCCTATTCAAACAATGATTAACCCTAGTGTAGGCACTGCATTTTTGCATAAGACCTGATGATGAGCCTCACATGGAGGCACTACCCTTTAAGTTGCGGAAGTCGCGGGAAACGGACGTCGAAAGAGGAAATTCAAAAATCAATACCTTACCAGATTTCATTTGTTTGCTTAGCCTCGGGTTTGCTTGATTAATCTCTGTTTTAGCTGTTAGACTCGGCCCAAATATTCCAGCAACCCACACCAAGCCACACGCCCAAGCCCAAAGAACCAAGCCTCCAAGCCCAATCCAAACTAATTAAAACATTAAAACACATGTCTAAATTAAATAACATCCAATTAAATTAAAACAAATCAAATCAAATCAAATCAAATCCCCCTTCCTAAATTAAATAAATCACATTCCAAATTAAATAAATCACATTCCAAATTAAATAAATCAAATGAATCCATTTCCTAAACTAAAACAAATCACCTTCCTAAATTGAACAAATCATTTCCTTATAACACACCAATCAAATATTCCCAATAATTACAAAATCTCAATTTCCTACCCATACATGGACAACCCTAACCCACTCTTATAAAAAGGAACACAAACCAAACCTTAAGGACACAAGAGCTCATTCACCACATTCACGCCCTAACTCTCTTATTCCTCAATCTTCTTCCTCTCTATCTATAAAAGATAAACCCTAAAACACACTACCTCCATCCTTCTCGGCTCATGGCTAAACACAGACACTGCTCTCTCCCATGATCACTGAAACAATATACCCTTCAACAAAGCAACCTTAATCTCCTCTCTCTCTGGGGGATCTCTCTGAACCTAAAAACACAAAAAGAATAAACCTTAATCTTCACGCCCAACCGATCTCGCTACTTCTCCCAACTCCACTCACGGCCTCAGCAAAAATTATTAAACCCTAAACAGAGCCTTCTCTCTAGCCTTCCCTCACCTTTCCCTCTTCTCTCTCCCACCTGCAACATATGGCCGTAACAAAGAAACCAGATACCTCACGCACAACAGCCCATCAGCTTCCTACACGGCCTTTCTCATAGCTCTCTCTATCTAACCTTCATGCAGCCCTCTCTCTCTCACCCTCACGCAGCCCTCTCTCTCTAATCCTCACGCAAACCCATTTTCCTCACAAAGAAATAATCATGCATCCACCACTAAGAAGACATGAACTAGACACAAAGAAAACAATACATCAAATAACATCAAACTCACGCCAAAAAAATAAAAAGGAACCCTAACCCTAAATCTCTTCTCTGATCATCTATCATCTTCACCTCCAACACACACTCGACGATCATCAAAGAAAACCCTAGGAGTCTTTTTCTTTCTCTCATCAACGAATACAATAAGCCCATCTATTTGCTCTATCTCATCTCGGCAGCAACAACAAAAAGACCCCAGCAGCTGACCCTCCACCTCACCGACTTGAACAGTCCACGCCACCGACAGCCAAATCAACAAAAAAATAAAACCTAAACACACTCTTTTCACGACAAACACAAGAAACACACAGTTCTTTAATCGGTAGACAACACAAAAAAAACCTAATCCATCTCATTACACATCCCTGGTCTCAAACAACAGCCTGTTACCCGACCAAATACAAGCCACTAACCGACCAAACCATCTTTCAACCAGCCAAAGACACACGTCCAATAGCCCTTCACAAAACAGAAGCCGGATCCAAATAAACACCAAGCAAACAAACCCTAAACACAGGCTCTAAATCCACTCGACAAACCAATCTGCCCTCCAAACCGTAAACAACAGTGAACCAACCTGCCCATTACCGAGACCAACACAACTGCACAAACAGTCCAAAAATCAGCCAACAAACCAAGACAAAAACACCCCAAATCAGTCTCTAAAACTGTCCAGAAAACAGTCCAAACCAGTCCTAAAACAGTCCCAAAATCATCCCAACCAACGAACCAGTAGAGAACAATAGCGAAGAAAACAAAGGAAACGGCAGTCCAAAACAGCGGACAAGCAGACCAGAAAAATAGCGAAGCGTTAACCCTTCCGGCGACGTCCCAACGCACTTCTGAGAAGCGACTTAAAAGGTAAGACATGAGGGCACCCTTTGTTATATTTTATTTTGACGCCCTGGACACGGCATGCTTGGTTGGACATGAAATATGTCCAACCGGGCATGCGAAGTCCTACATTCAAGACGGCCAAATTCTTGGTCACATATTTATTATTCCGTATTTATTTCGTATTATTAGTCTTTTATTATTTCACATTTAATTTATGTTTATTGTTGATTTATTGTTCCGCATTTATCTATTTAATATGTTCATGAAATTGTGTGCTTACTGTTATGTCGATTTACTTTTATGCATGCAAACTTAGATATAGGTTGTATGCGAACTTAGATATAGGTTGTATGCAAACTTAGATGTAGGTTATTCTTGTGTATGTATGTTGCGTAGACTTGGTTATATTATCGTTTAAATCCGTTCATTACAAGAGGCATAAGTAAGGGACCATTCTGAACCCAACGGTTGAGGTATTCCCTTGCGAGGGGTGAATGCGGCCTTAAATCATTTCCCAGTTCACACTCGATGGCGACTCCATTTAATTTCTCCGGTTTAGTCCCCCGCGGGCTACTCCGTACTCCCGACCGGGCCGCGAGCCTGGAATAGTGTCGTCGATTTATGTGTCCTACAATCTGGTGACTCCACTGGGGATATAGAATCGGCCCCGAGATAATGTCTTGTAATGTTTGGGATTTTCGCTTTAGTTAACTATGTCTGCAAGTGGGTTGGGTCCAAGGGGTTTAACCAAAGGCATTATTAGAGCTAGGTAATGGTTTGGTGTATTCCTTCATTCACTACCTTTCTATAGCTAAAAGGAAACGCTGTGAAGGCACCTAGATAATCATTTACTTGAAGCTTACCGTGATGGACTAATTTGGAGGACCTATTGTTTATTCTTGTCACCAAGGCGATAAGAACCTAAGAGGCAAGGGTATTTAAGAGAGTTCGCTCCACCCTCCCTCTAGGGAATCTTCAATAAGAAATCCATTTGACAGTCATTCATGTATCATCACTCATTGGCACGTACCTTAGGGTATAAAAAAGGGTGCGTTCACTTGGTCGCTCGGACCCTTGAGTGGGGAGACCTAGTTATGGGAAATCCTTCGCTAACGGGAGCCTTTATCTACACTCCTATAAACCCGCATATGAACCATAGTCATATATCTTATAGAAGTTGCCCCTTCATGCTTTTGATAAACAAATTCATATTATATCCCATTCATCGCACGCATTTCATGCATCTCATGCATACACGCATCATGTTAACCCTGTGTCTTAAAAGCCATCATAGATATCTGTTGGGTTAGAGAAGAAAGAAAGATTTGTCATAAAAAGTTCAGCAAGCATGGATATCGGGGAAAAGGAAACCGAGGAACAAAAAACTTTACGGCAAGAATAGAAGGACCATTATGGGGGCCTTAAAAAAAGAGAGAATAAAAAAAACAGAAAAATGGAAAAAAAAAAATTTAAAAATAAAAAAATTTGTTTGTTCTTAGTCCTTAATAGTTAGGCATAAGTCCAATGATGAAATCGTTTGCTTTAGGCAGAAATCTTAGAAACGATAAACTCTTGATGTGCTTTTATCTGATACATTGAGTGATTGATCTATGTTAGACTCGTAAGCACTTGATTATGGTTCTTAGCAGTGAAAACCTGAGTAGTTAGCAAAGTGACTAGTTGAAGAAATTGTAGGTCGGTGAATGACCGTTCGCCTAAATGTCTATCCTGATTTGCTTGTGTTATGATGTGTGGTATGGTTGAAAATGAAAGAAAAGTCTCTAAAGAAAAGAATTGAACCACCTTTAACCGATAAGCGTGAAGCTACCCATGGGCGAGTATTAGGACCACCATGAGGAGAAATGCTACCTTAAAGGGTAGGTGTGTTGAAAAAAAAAATGAAAAAGAGAAAGAAAAAAAAAGTTCAAAACCAAAAGAAAAAAGAAAGAGACAAAAGAGAAAGAAAACCATACCATATTGAGCACAGAAAAGCAACTGCAGGCATAATTGAGCCATCTAGGTTGGTTTGACCCATCGATCCCATTTTTTTGACGAAATCATTGAGTTGGCTTACCTGGGGATGAATCTGCAAAGGAACCTTCGCACACAAACACTTTCAGTCTGGCTTGGATCATTTATTCAAAGACTTGGATTTGAGTTGCATCGAGTGTTTTGAAGGTTCTCTGGTTACATTACTGAGCATTCTTTGAGGACAACGATATGTATAACTATTGGGACTATTTTGTAGCTTGTAATATAGTATGTTGATACGGGATGTCACACCACATGGTCCACATTGACCTAGTGCAAACAATAGAGAGCAGAAAGCTAAGCCAAGTCTGGGGGCGACCAGTCTACCACCCCGCGAATAAGGGATGTATCGAGAACTTGAGCCATGGGACAAAAGAGAACTGACCAACCACCAGAAAAGAACTGGCAGAAGGAAATTATAAGCCGACCCAGGGGGCGATCAAAGACTTTTGTAGGCGAGAAGCACCGAGGAGCACAAAAAAGACCTAACCCATCGGAATAGGAAATATATCCATGCATACATGCATACACGTAACATACTTGCATTCCTTTTTGTGTTTTGTTTCATTTTGTATTCACAGGTTTCAAAGAAAAAAATGAGAAAGCGGCCAATACAAGCCAACCAGAAGCAGCAACACACTATCAGCAATTTCAGGAATGAATCCCAGGGTCGAGGCCCATACTACCAGTAATTTTGGGAATGAATCCCAGGGTCGAGGTCCACATCATCAGTATCATCGGGAATGAATCCCAGGGTCGAGGCCCACATTATCAGTAGTTTCGGGAATGAATCCCAAGGTCGAGGCCCACACTATCAGCAGTTTCGGGAATGAATCCCAGGGTCGAGGCCCACACTATCAGCAATTCGAGAATAAAGCCCGCACCTTCATCTCAATTAGGGAACAAAGCCCACTCTAAACACAGCTCGGGAACAAAGCCCACTCTCCACATTATTTGGAAATAAAGCCCACATTCAACACAGTTCGGGAACAAGACCCGCAATTCAATTCGGGAACAAGACCTTCATCAACAATTTGGGAATAAGACCCATAATCGGGAACAAGAGCCGCAATTCAATTTGGGAACAAGACCCACAATCGGGAACAAGACCCTCAATTCAATTTGGGAACAAGAACCACAATCGGGAACAAGACCCGCAGCTCAATTTGGGAACAAGACCCACAATCGGGAATAAGACCCGTAACACAATTTGGGAACAAGACCCACAATCGGGAACAAGACCCGCAGCTCAATTTGGGAAAAAGACCCACAATCAGGAATAAGACCCGCAACACAATTTGGGAACAAGACCCACAATCGGGAACAAGACCTGCAGCTCAATTTGGGAAGACCCACAATCGGGAACAATACCCATAACTCAGTTTGGGAACAAGACCCACAACTCAAATAGGGAACAAGACCCTCATCTCAAATCGGGAACAATACCCGCAATTCAATTTGGGAACAAGACCCACATTCAGGGAACAAGACCCTCATCTCAATTCGGGAACAAGACCCTCATCACAATTAGAGAACAAGACCCACAGCTCGCTTCGGGAACAAAACCCTCTCGGTGGTTCGGGAACAAGACCCAAGGGTCACAGCACCTCGCCATCAATCTCAACTCAATTCAGGGAACAAGACCCTCATCTCAATTCGGGAACAAGACCCTCATCACAATTCGGGAACAAGACCCTCATCTCAACTCAGTAATGGTTCGGGAATGGACCACCTCACAGTAACGGTTCGAGAATGGACCACCTCACAGTAACGGTTCGAGAATGAACCACCTCACATCAGCTCAGTCCAATAGTGATTCCTAGAGATCGCAGCATCTTGCAGGGATGAACCTTGGGGTCGAAGCACCTCGCCACCATATCAACTCAGTTCGAAGCAGCTGCATGTCAGATAGCAGCTGGCGAGCCAGGTAAGTAAAAATGCATGCATAACTTTGATAGGATTGTCACTGTCACACACTGTACAAGTCCCATCAAAGTGGGGGCGACTGTAGGCACTGCATTTTTGCATAAGACCCGATGATGAGCCTCATATGGAGGCACTACCCTTTAAGTTATGGAAGTCACAGGAAACGGACGTCGGAAGGGGAAATTCAAAAATCAATACCTTACCAGATTTCATTCATTTGCTTAGCCTCGGGTTTGCTCGATTAATCTCTATTTTAGCTGTTAGACTCGGCCCAAAAATCCCCGCAACCCACACCAAGCCACACGCCCAAACCCAAAGATTCAAGCCTCCAAGCCCAATCCAAAATAATTAAAACATTTAAAACACATGTCTAAATTAAATAACATCCAATTAAATTAAAACAAATCAAATCAAATCAAATCAAATCCCCCTTCCTAAATTAAATAAATCACATTTCAAATTAAATAAATCAAATGAATCCCTTTCCTAAACTAAAACAAATCACCTTCCTAAATTGAAAAAATCATTTCCTAATAACACACCAATCAAATATTCCCCATAATTACAAAATCTCAATTTCCTACCAATACAAGGACAACCCTAACCCACTTTTATAAAAATGAACACAAACCAAACCTTAAGGACACAGGAGCTCATTCACCACATTCACGCCCTAACTCTCTTCTTCCTCAATCTTCTTCTTCTCTCTCTATAAAAGATAAACCCTAAAACACACGACCTTCATCCTTCTCGACTCACTCACGGCTAAACAACAGACATTGCTCTCTCCCATGATCACCGAAATAATAAACCCTTCAACAAAGCAACCATAATCTCCTCTCTCTCCGGAGGATCTCTCTCAACCTAAAACACAAAAAGAATAAACCATAATCTTCACGCCCAACCGATCTCACTCATTCTCCCAACTCCACTCACGCCCTCACCAAAAATTATTTAACCCAAAACAGAGCCTTCTCTCTAGCCTTCCCTCACCTTTCCCTCTTCTCTCACCCACCTGCAACATACGGCCGTAACAAAGAAACCAGATACCTCACGCACAACAGCCCATCAGCTTCTTACACGGCCTTTCTCATAGCTATCTCTCTCTAACCCTCATGCAACCCTCTCTCTCTCACCCTCACGCAGCCTTCTCTCTCTAATCCTCACGCAAACCCATTTACCTCACAAAGAAACAATCATGCATCCACCACTAAGAAGACATGAACCAGACACAAAGAAAACAATATATCAAATAACATCAAACTCACGCCAAAAAAAACAAAAAAGGAACCATAACCCTAAAGCTCTTCTCTGGTCATCTCTCATCTTCACCTCCAACACACACTCGGCGATCATCAAAGCAAACCCTAGGGGTCTTTTTCTTTCTCTCATCAACGAATACTGTTGGACAATTATGACCCATAGCATCACTATTTGTACAGAACATGGTGTTGTTGTACAAATTAACTATGTGACAAAGGAAATTGCTCTTTTATCATTTGTAATTGGATTACCAAGATACATAAATGATAAAAGTCCATATGATTAGTACCGGATTAATAAGATATGAGACAATATTAATCCACTAAGGTTTAATGATTAAAATATCCTTAGTCGTAGTATTATCGAGATTGGACATCGATAATGTGGAATAGACTAGTATTGCACTTGTGCGCATTGTGGGAGCATAACGGCATAGTTCTCATATATTTAAGTATTGGATACCTATGCAAGTGTAATATGAGGTTGTGTTTACCGATGGTACGGAAACAGCTTCGCTCTGGATAGACCCCTCGGAATTCCATTGGTAGTATGACTATGTGTCTATGGAAGTCTGAATCAGGGTAGGTGTATTTGGTCTTAACCTGAGACTTGCACCGCTAATACTTGTGACAATCAATATACTTTGGTTTTGGTCGTCCAGGGCTTTAACAGGTTCTGTGTACGCCTCTTCTGGGTATATTGAGAATCGTAGTGTATTGGGTGTGATGTCAAGATGGAAGTATCACTTCAGTCATATGGAGATGATGGTCACGTAGGATACGGAACTGGTACTCTTATATGCTGCAGCTATCGAGATAATATGACTAGGTCATGTTTATCCGATTATAGAGGCTAGTTACCAGATATCCGATATATGCTTCGTACGGGGCAGACACAATTCCAGCCTCAGGCCTAGCACGTGACATCCATACTGGATCGCAATACGCAATACTACATTTACTACGCCTGATACAGATTACATATTCCTTTAAGAATATTTCTGGAGAATTGGGTAGGCACATTGCTTTGCTAGAAGCCAACCATGTCTTGTAAATCAGTAAAAATGTAGTACTATATACGTACGTGTTCGGATAGTCCGGCAACCGGATTTACTACCAACATTTATAGGGATCTCATGGGTCGCTTCCCGAAGATTCACCGATGACGTATGACTCGAACATAATTAATCTGAGATTAATTAAAAGAGATAGAAAATTAATCTAGGATTAAATGCGGAGATATTTTATCTGGGATAAAATACTATTTAAAGAGAGAGAACGATTAATTTGGAATTAATCGATAAAATAATATATTGATATATTATACGAAATTAGATTTCGACGCGAAATTAAAATAGATTTTAATTCGGACAAATGAGTTAATTTAGAATTAATTCGTTAGCGACGTGAATAGTAATTTTTGTTAGGCAAAATTATTTAATTAAATTTGATTTAATTACGTCGCAATGGAAAATTCATTAATTCGGAATTAGCGAACTCGAGCCCGGGAGTGTTTGCGGGCCCACTCGCATTTCGAATCAAGTGGGGCCCACAAGTCACATCACGCGTCACATCACTAGTCAACTTTATCACTTTAATGAGATGGAAGTTGTTGGTTGATGGTTGAGTGTGAAACACACAAGTGTGATGGCTTGAAAGACATTTACCATTTTTATTATGGTATTTGACTTTCATTTTGTGTATTAGATTACACAACACACAACCAACACATCTCTTCTCTCCCTCTCTCTCCTCATCACGGCTTGGTGCCATTTTCTCTCTTTTTTTCCTTCAAATGCCGAGAGCATCAAGAAGACTAAGGGAAATTTTATGGCAAAATTCCCAAGTGCTCACACCCAAAGGGGTCATACAAAGGTGATAGGGAAACCCATTCGTGAGCATGGAATCCACACTCAAAGCTTGGAGCTTGAAGACAACACATGGAGCACAAAAGGGAGGCATGGCGTAAGCTTCAAGGAATGAGCAGAAATTTTTTGTGTTTCACCGCATCGCAAAGCCGATCAAAGTGAGTATTTCGGTAACTTTACTTTGATGTATTCGCACTTTTCATTCGCTTAAATTGATCTTGGTTTGACCTAGAAAACCCAACAATGGTATCAGAGCGGTTTTTAAGCATGAAATTTGATTTAGGGAAAATTGATTTGAGCATGATTTGATGAAATTATTTGATTGAGTATGCTTGAATGATGATAACTTAGAGTTATGCATGATCAATTTGATGAAAATTGAATTGGATTAGATTTTCCCTAATTTTTGGGCTTGGCCGAAAGTTTGAGTGCCCTAATGTCATGGTAATTTTTGTTTTTTGATCATTGGATGAGTTGAAAACATGGGATAAATTGATTTAGGATTTAATTGGATTGAAATCAAAATCGATTTGAAATCCCCAAATTGCCGTGAGCTCTAACATGGAAATGAATTGATTTTTTGATTCAATAATGTTGGACATGTGTTGATGAAATTAGCATGATTAATTATGTAAATTGGTATTTTGGAAATGTTATTTGAATAATTAATTATGGCTATACACTTAAATTAATAAATTGTGATAGTTGGAATATTGTGATTAAATTAATTGGGCTTCATTTGGAATTGGGCTTGTAAAGTTGTATTTGGGCTTAATGGGCTTGGTTGGCCCAAGTTTGGTTTAGGTTAATTGGTTGGATCCAATTGGGCCCAAAACCATATTCATAAAGTCCAAATATAATAAAATGGGCCTTTAAAATTTTAATTGGGCCTAATGGGCCTAAATTGATTTTTGGCATAAGGTGATTCCTTATTGGGCTTTGGTTGCCAAAGTCCATGCCTTATAAATTAATTGAAAGCCCATTGGACTTTAATTAAATTGACATTGGATGTTAATTGGGCTTTGAGACCCGTTATGATTAGATTTAGAATCTAAGTCGTAAAGGCGCATTAAAAAGTGTAATTATTTAATAGAATTAGTATTGAATACAAATTAAATTGGATTAAATTAAATTGGATTTAGTTTGATATAATTCAAGAATTCGTACTTTGAGTACTTATTCTTAAAACGAGTCGGACTCGCGCAAATCAAATCGTTGTTTGAACATTGGATGGTCATTAATTTCAGATTAATTAATTGGATTAGATTGATTGATAACATGCTTTGTGTGAATACATGGATGTGATGTATGAATAATGTATATCGGATGGATATTAGATGGGTGAGGGCAATTTTGGAAATTGTTGTAATAAATTTAGAATTTATTAAATTGGACCTGCGTGTCCAGCCTATTACCTCTTGACTCTTTGTATTTCTCTTCTCACCTATTCCCCTCAATGTAAATGAGGTTTCTTTAGAAGTGTATGTAATTGGGTAGAAGTAAGATTTGTGCTAGCGGGAGAGAGGAAAGTGAGAGATTTGTTCTAGGAACAAAGTGTGTTAAATATCCATCCGCATATCATTATTAATTTATTTATCGCGCCTTATTATGCTTTTAGAATGCATGTTAAGGGTGTATGATGAGACCTAATCAAAGATAATTAATTGGTTGCCAATTACGCGAAAAACCCTCAACATATATTAAGCGTTTTTCCTTCCATTGAATGATTCATTCTCAAGATCCAAGATTGGCACTGGTTTGTTGGCCAAAGTCAAGACCTTTGTCCATCGCGGATGTGTTTGAATCATGAAGGCTTTGTTCCATATCGCATGTCTTGTCCAAGTTGTGATTTGTTGGCCAAAGTCAAGATCACTTCTTGTCCATCGACATCGATTACGAAGCTTTCAAGGTCAATGGTCCCGCTTAATGGACTTAACTTCATTAGCTTGTTGTGCCAAAGCCAAGGCTTAGTTGATTCAGAGGAAAAAGGTTAGGGAATATATTGGATATATTGGCATATATTAGATATATGTTTGGACTTGGATGTCCACCTACTGGATCTAGGAATTGGATGAGATCCAATTGATCTTAGAGATCTACCTAGTTAAATATCATACAATTGTTGGCCAAAGTCAAGGTTGTGTGTTATTTAACGGGATCCTAGCCCCACTAGGAAACAAGGTTTCCCGAGTACTCAACAGAGGGTTAGAGGCTACCGAAAAATAGGTGAGGCAAGTATTAAATTTGCAATTTCGTTTAGATACTTGCCATTACGCGCTCATTTCAATTTTTCGTCATTATAAAATAAATATATTAGTTGGACTAATATTTAAATCGTTGTTTAAATTAAACAGTTGGACTGTATTCAAACTACTTCAATTTATAGTTGATTATATAATTGGATTATAGTAATAATATATTTGAATTTAACTAATTAAATTATAGTTGATTATATAGTTAGACTATAGTAATCATTATATTCAATAGTACAAAAATCGTTGATTGGATAGTTGGACTATAGCAATCAAGATAACTGAAAGATTAGCGTTTAGAACATAATCCTGGGTGAAAATGTCTTTAAACGGCTTTAATTTTCAAATTGGGAATAAAACCTCAGGATAGTCCTGGGAACTGAGAAGTTATTCTATTTGATAGAGTGACATCTCGGGCCTAAGCCCGGAGTTGAGCAAATAGTAGAACATGATCTTGGAAGATTCATGTGATGATAACTTTAGTGCTCAATCCATTATGCTTACCGCAATGACTCTTTAATTCCGTCATCAGAATTAAGGATTAGATCATTGTACCATGATGTTGAAATTAAAGATCTTCATAGATCTATTTTAGATCTTAGAAGTACAAATTGCATAGAAGCTCTTTTCGCTCGTGTATGTCAGAGGGTACATCTCGAGCACTTGGTGTCGTAGATGATTACTGACATTGATTAGCTAGGTTAGCTGGGCATTACCTACGTGCGAGACTACCAAAGATTTGATCTTATAGTCTCTACCCAAAAGCTGAAGCAGGTTCATTATGAACCAAGAGTAAACTCTTGGAGAGTTGATGGCTATACTCTAGGAGGCAAAGCTAGAGCTTCTAAAATGGGCAAAGGCAAAATCATCAGTCTTCTGGGAAGATAAAATGACATATCCCAAGATGTCTGCCTAAACTATGGTAAACGGGGTCACTGAAGCGTGACTACCGTATGGACAAGGCAGACATGAAGGAAGTGAAGAGGGGCAAGGCTCCGGCTTCAAGCATGTTTGTCATAAACATGTTCACTACTAGTTTCAAAATTGGATTTTGATAACTAGATGTGGTACATAAATATGTACTGATGTGCAGAATCTGCTGTAAGCAGGATACTGACTTCAGTTGAGATTTATCTACGAATTGGAAACGGGACGAGAGTCGCTGTTTTAACCGTAGAAACCTAAGTTTAGGAACTACCCTTCGGGTGTGTACTTAAATTAGGAAAATGTTAAAATGTACCTAGTTTGACTAGAAACATTATCTCTATATCTGAGTTTAACCCGTTGCGGGTATACCTTTATATTCTAGAACACTAAAGTGTTTTATTCTATAAAGAAGATATTGAGATAAACAAATTAGATGTGAATAACAGTATTTATATTTTGAATATAAATGAATCTCAAACGTATAACATGAAAAACAAATAGCTCAAACTGAATTAATTAGTTGAGACTTATTTGTGGCATTGTTGTCTGGGACACATTAAACAAGACTCGTATATCCACACTTTCGAAGAGTGGGTACTAGGACAGATTTGATTCTAATCAAATGATGTCTACGAATCTAGTTTAATAAGCAAAGTGCCTAAAACACCTTTTACTTGGTAAAAGTACAAGTGCCACCGATCTGTTAGCCCTCGTTCATAGTGACGTAAGTGGGCCCATGTCTAGCTAGGCTAGAGGTGGATATGAACACTTCATAACCTTTACGGATGTGGCATCGCGTTATGGTTATGTGTTTCTTTTGAAACACGAATCGGAAACTTTTGATAAATCAAAGAGTTTCGACACGAAATATAAAACAAACCGGCAAAAGTATTAAACATCATGATTAGACCATGGTGAAAATACTTAAGCAATAAGTTTCTCGATTGCCTGAAAGAGTATAGTATTCTTTCATAGTGGACTCCTCTCGAAACACCTCAATTGAGTAGTGTGTCTGAACGGAGAAACCGAATTTTGTTGGACATGATAAGGTTAATCATGAGTCGCTCTGAGCTACCATTTTCCTTATAGGGATACGCATTAAACAGTGCAATACTTATTTTGAATAAGGTTCCATAAAAATATGTTAGATATGAAGAGGAAAGAAACCGGGTTTTCCCATTCCTGGAGATTTGGGAATGCTAGGCATATGTTTGGATGATACCAAACTAGAACCCAAATCGGATAAGTGCCTAATTGTAGGTTATCCTAGGGAGACCAAAGTATAGTACTTATACAACTCATAAGAGAACAATGTAATTGTTGTTCTCCATGCAGTTTTCCTAAAAGGAATACATATATGCAGTGGTAAGTGGGAGGAAAGTAAAACTCGATGAAAATCAGAGTAATACTGTTCCAGGCACCGATTCCTTAATGGAACACAAACAGTTCATCATGGATGAAACTGTACCAAAATCTTCAAATACACAAGAACCGTGTAAGTCGGAGAGAGTCAGAAAACAACTTGGGAGGTATGGGTTTCTGATCTCACCTCGTAAATATGTCAATCTTATTGAGGAATATGAACTGACTACGTATGAGGAAGTGATACAGAGTATCAACTCCCTATTATGGCAAAGTGTCATGATATCTGAAATGGATTCCATGTATACCAACCAAGTTTAGACACTGGTTGTAGTACCGGAAGGCATTGTTCCTATTAGTACTATATAACTCTTTAAGGAGACATACATGGATGGCAACAAACCAACGTACAAAGCTAGGCTTGTAGCGAAAAGGTATCGTTATCAACATTGTGTCGATTACGATGAAACCTTTTACATGTTGCCTTGATTAAATCCATTTGGATAATGCTTGCTGATGCTGCATGTTTCATTCATGAAATGTGGCTGCTGAACGTCAAAAACTGTTAACCTTTTGGAGGATGTTACAACATCCTGACGGTTTTGTCATACCTAAACAAGCAAACAAGGTTTGTAGGTTAATCGATCTATTTATGGATTGAAGCAAGCATTGCGTTCTTGGAATTATCATTTTGATGTAATCATAATGGTATATGATTTAATTCAAAACGAAAATGATTCTTGTGTATATAAGGAGGTTAGTGGAAGCGCACTGACAGTGACTGTCCTATATAATAATGATATATCATTTCTTGGAAATGACATTTCCATAATACAATCGGTGAAAGCTTGGCTTTCATGAAAAATTCTCCGTAGAATACTTGGGAGAGACAACTTTTATTCTAGGAATAAAGATCTACTGGGATAGATCTAAAAGTTGTTAGCACTCTCCGAGAACTCGTACATTGAAAGATATGTACGCGACCTGGTGTCTCATATGCTTTGAGCATATGGAGTCACAATCAGGCCAATCCAAGTGATAGTCACTAGATTGAAGTTAAGAACATCCTTAAGTATCTTAGATGAACTAAGGATGCTTTCTTATACTATGGAGAAGGAGAACTTGAAGTGACTGGGTTCACCGTTGCAAGTTTTTTAACCAATAAAAATGACTATAGGTCGTAATAAAGGTACTATATAATTTGAATAACGGAACAATGAGCTGGAAATCTTCCAAGCAAGATATTGTTGCCGAATAAACAACAAAAGAGGAATATTGCTGCAGCTGAGGCAGTAATAGAAGCCTTTTGGATCTATAATAATCCTAATCAGATTAGGTGTAGTTCTGTTAGCAGCTGAGCTAGGCTACAGCACAGGCTAAAGAATTAATGGTCTCATCAACGATCCAAATAAATACTTCAATTATTTCATCTGATTCGTCGGATCATACATTGCGGCGATGTTATGATCGAATAAATCGCATCAGATGATAACCATGCAAATCCGCTGACGAAAGCCTTTTCTCAGCAGAAGTTTGAGCGACCCATACATAGTTCAAGTGTAGGACACTTGAGTGATTGGCTATAGGCCAAGTGGGAGATTGTTGGACAATTATGACCCATAGCATCACTATTTGTACAGAACATGGTGTTGTTGTACAAATAAACTATGTGACAAAGGAAATTTCTCTTTTATCATTTGTAATTGGATTACCAAGATACATAAATGATAAAGGTCCATATGATTAGGACCGGATTAAAAAGATATGAGACAGTATTAATCCACTAAGGTTTAATCATTAAAATATCCCTAGTCGTAGTATTATCGAGATTGGACATCGATAATGTGGAATAGACTAGTATTGCACTTGTGCGCGTTGTGGGAGCATAACAGCATAGTTCTCATATATTTAAGTATTGGATACTTATGCAAGTGTAATAGGAGGTTGTGTTTACCGATGGTACGGAAACAGTTTCGCTCTGGATAGACCTCTCGGAATTCCATTGGTAGTATGACTATGTGTCTATGGAAGTCCGAATCAGGGTAGGTGTATTTGGTCTTAACCTAAGACTTGCACCGCTAATACTTGCGACAATCAATATACTTTGGTTTTGGTCGTCCAGGGCTTTAACATGTTCTGTGTACGCCTCTTCTGGGTATATTGAGAATCGTAGTGTATTGGGTGTGATGTCAAGATGGAAGTATCACTTCAGTCATATGGAGATGATGCTCACGTAGGATACGGAACTGGTGCTCTTATATGCTGCAGTTATCGAGATAATATGACTAGGTCATGTTTATCCGATTATAGAGACTAGTTACCAGAGATCCGATATGTGATTCGTACGGGGTAGACACAATTCCAGCCCCAGGCCTAGCACATGACATCTGATACTGGATCGCAATATGCAATACTATGTATACTACGCCTGATACAGATTACATATTCCTTTAAGAATATTTCTGGAGAATTGGGTAGGCACGGTGCTTTGCTAGAAGCCAACCATGTCTTGTAAATCGGTAAAAACGTAGTACTATGTACGTACGTGTTCGGATAGTCCGGCAACCGGATTTACTGCCAACATATCCGGGGATCCCATGGGTCACTTCCCGAAGATTCACCGATGACGTATGACTCGAACATAATTAATCTGGGATTAATTAAAAGAGATAGAAAATTAATCTAGGATTAAATGCCGAGATATTTTATCTGGGATAAAATACTATTTAAAGAGAGAGAACCATTAATTTGGAATTAATCGATAAAATAATATATTCGATATATTATAAGAATTTAGATTTCGACGTGAAATTAAAATTAGATTTTAATTCGGGCAAACGAGTTAATTTAGAATTAATTCGTTAGTGACGTGAATAGTAATTTCTCCGACAGGATCCAGATCTTGTTGACTATCACGATCTATTATACTATTTCGCTACTAATCGTCCTCTGGAAGATACTTGTGCTATTTTTACTCACCCTTTTCAGGTACTATAAATTCAGCTCATCATTACACTTTTGAAGACATCCAGAGTAAAAAATGGAAGCCACTTCAAGAAGACGAGTTGAAAACATTTGTGTGTTTTGCGGTAGTAGTGTTGGAACTAAACCACAATACATAGAAGCAGCACAGGAATTGGGTCGAGTCTTAGCTGCAAGGAATATGCACTTAATATATGGCGGGGGCAATCTTGGACTAATGGGGATCGTTTCAAAGGCTGTACAGGAAGGAGGCAGTCATGTTTTGGGAATCATCCAAAAACCCTTGGCAGAGGCAAATCTTATTGGATCATCAAACGGAGAGGAACTGATCGTGCCAGGTATGTCTGAACGACTAGTAGAAATGATTAACCGTGCTGATGCTTTTATTGCTTTGCCAGGTGGTTTGGGTACATTGGAGGAAATTTTTATTGTGCTATCTTGGGCGAACTTGAACATACACCAGAAACCAATTGGGTTATTTAACGTTGATGGATTTTATGATTTTCTTTGTGTGTTTCTTGATGATGCCCGGAGAAATGGGTTCGTGTCAAAACCTTTGAAAGAACTCCTCTTTACTGCCAGAACTGCTCCGGATCTAATAGACCAACTCTTAGCCTATGAACCACAAGTTGACCCTATCCTTTCAAAGATAAATTGGTCCGAGGACGATCGTGGTAAGAGGCGTAGGATTAATCTGGATCTTAACCTTTAATTTATTGTAGAATTTCAGCTAACCAGGTATTATTTTCTAAACTCTTCTTCTACTGTTTAAGACATTGGGGACAATGTCTCATTTAGGTTTGGGGGAGGGAATTAGTTGATTAGTACCTTCTTTTTAGTTTGTGTGTTATTTTTATTTTTAGTCCAAAATTTTTCGAAAAATACAAAAAATTGAAAAATTTTCAAAAATTACAAAAATATTTTGTGTTTTTTTTTTGTTTTTAATTTGACTAAAAAGGTGAAATTGGTAAGAGATAGCTGAGTAAGGAGTTTCCACTCCTGACACGTATCTCAAACCTATTTTGAAACAAGTTAATTTTTGTTTATTTCATTTTAAATTATTTAATTTGTGAATTCTCCATAAAACTGACTAAAATGAATCTTTATATGCTCAGTTGACAGATATTATCAATATGCATAGTAACATACGGTCGTGAGCTAAAATTGAAAAGTTTGTAATATTCAGTGCTCTAGTTTAATTGGAGAAAGCATCTCAAAAAAAAAGCAATGGAGTAAAAAAAAAAAAAAAAAAAAAAAAAAAACGTCTGAGATCCGAGTTATTAAGTCTGTAAGGGTGTTTTAACATCTAGTGCCCTAAAACCAACTGGTTTGGGAGTCACTGGCCCAAAGCTCGTTACATGGATCAAAGATGCTATAAAAATATATATATCTGAAGTCTGAGTAATTAAGTCTGTAGGGGTGTCTTAACACCTGGTGCCCTAAAGCCAACTGGTTTGGGAGTCACCGACCCAACACTCGCTACATAGATGGAAGATATTGTATATAAATAAAAAAAAATAGAATAGAAAAAAAGAAAAAAATTCAGAAAAATGAGAAAAATTATTCCATTGCTACAAAAAGGTGTGAAATCTGATAGAATTTTAGGACAAAAATATTACTCTCTTATCAACTGCACTTATGACTGTTGTGGGCAAAAATGAGTTGATTAATATTTTGTTGGCTGTGTATATGGAGAATGGTAAAAATAATCGGAGAATTTACCTATTCGGTAATTTAGAATGAAACAAAACAACTAGTAACTTGGAGTAAAAGTTTCACATGATTAGTCACAAACTTCTTTATTCTCTTTTCTCTTGTCTTTTTGCTTTTGTGTGCATTAGTTTTATTATCTTTTTACTTTTGTAAAACGTTTGTGGGTATCGTTGCTGTAAGCCCTCACGAGACTACAACTCGTCCACTAGGGACACCTAGGGGTTTAAAGGCTTGTTGCATACGCTAAATGCAATCGTGATCCCTACGAAAGTGGCTTAGTTTAATTTTAATTGTTTCTTGTATTTTATTTTGTTGTTTTGCTCGAGGACTAGCAAAATGTTAGGACAAAAATATTACTCTCTTATCAACTGCACTTATGACTGTTGTGGGCAAAAATGAGTTGATTAATATTTTGTTGGCTGTGTATATGGAGAATGGTAAAAATAATCGGAGAATTTAACTATTCGGTAATTTAGAATGAAACAAAACAACTAGTAACTTGGAGTAAAAGTTTCACATGATTAGTCACTAACTTCTTTATTCTCTTTTCTCTTGTCTTTTTGCTTTTGTGTGCATTAGTTTTATTATCTTTTTACTTTTGTAAAAAGTTTGTGGGTATCGTTGCTGTAAGCCCTCACGAGACTACAACTCGTCCACTAGGGACACGTAGGGGTTTAAAGGCTTGTTGCATACGCTAAATGCAATCGTGATCCCTACGAAAGTGGCTTAGTTTAATTTTAATTGTTTCTTGTATTTTATTTTGTTGTTTTGCTCGAGGACTAGCAAAATGTTAGGTTTGGGGGTGTGATGAGCGGAAAATATATCAATATTTACCGCCCCTTTTACTTAATATTTTGTTTAGTTTCTCGGGTTTGATGAACGTTTTGATATATTTTAGTTTATTTTGCAGATAAAATAATATCGGGTCTTAATGAAATCATTTAGGATGAAATATGGGTCAAATAAAGGTAATTATTGGACTTGATATTTTAATTTTGGAGATTGGAAACTTGAAAGGGCGTTTTGACGAAGTGCAGTTTTGGAAATTCCAGTTTTGTGCATCTGTCGTATTCTGGGCATAACTTTTTACTCAGATATCGGATTAAGCTGATTCAAGTGCCAGATTAAAGAAGACTCAAAGATCTACAACTTTGAAAGAGAAAATATTTTCAAATTCTGATGATTTCATGACCTAAATGGATGAACCATCCAAAAGTGTGTGGAGTGTAATTATTAAAAGTCATTATCAATCATTTTCAAAGCAAAATATTAATTAATTAATAATTAATAAAAATTATCAAATCAACACCAAACAAGATAAGCAATTAGTGGAGCAATTATGGATTTGGTGGAGTAATTAGTGGAGAAATTAATAATGGATTTGGTGGAGAATTTGATGGATGATTTGATGGTGGCAAAATTTTGCCTATAAATACCAAGCCATTTCATTTGTAAAATTCATACTTTCTTCTTTGAAATTCTTAATGAATAAATAAGAAGATTGTATCTAGTTGTTTATTTTTAGTTTTCAGTAATTAATTTTCAGTTTCGCACTTTCTTTTCTTTACTTTTCAGTTTTTACTTTCCGCAATTTACTTTTACGCACAATACTTTTCTTTCTTTAATTTTTCTGTTTTTACTTTTCAGTAATGAGGAGGTAACTTCCCTAGCTAGGGTGAAAGGTAATTCTTTTACTATTGCTATTTAGATTAATCTCCCTTAAATATAATATATTCACTATTTAAAATATTGACTTAAAAAGGATACCGCTATATTGGTCGGTTGGTAATTCATTTTAATCTGGTTTTAACCTGACTAATCAAGGATACCGCCAGATTGGTCGGTTGGTAATTAAACTTTCTTACCGCCTATATGGCAGGTTCATGGACAAATCTTTTTACCGCCTTAATGGCCAGTTGGACTTAATTTGACTTAATCAGGTTATCGCCTATATGGCTGGTTGGTAATGTTATCACAAGTTTATATATTATATTATGGGAGATATCTAAATTAGTAGTAGTAAAAGTAATTCCTTTTACCTTAGCATTTTATTTTATTGTAATTTACTTTTCAGTATTTACTTTACCGCATTTTTACTTTATGTCTTTTATTTTCAAGTTTTTACTAGCCCTAGTTATGTGTTGTAACTAAATTAGTTATCTGGGGTTGTGATGAAATCTAATATCACCGTTTTATAAGGGTTAGATTATAGTTTGGGTAATATAAAGATTTATTTATTGAGTCTTAATCTTAATGCTTTTTCATTAATTGGCCATTAATAAAATTGATCTGGTAAATCTAAAATGAACTAGACATAGAGATTTTAGGTTTCAGCCTTAGACTCAATAGCCCACGATCTTCCTTGAGGCTAGATAACCCTTTAATAGATTTCCTTACATGATAGGAATATACCTGTCGGGCGGGGGTAGCCATAATTGGAACTTAAACTTAATGAATCCAGATAATTTGGTTGACATAGACATATGATTCAATTGGGTTAAACTGGGTATTTGTGTCTGACCATCGACAGAGGCTTACACATAATTTAGTGTTCCAGGTTAATAAATCAATATATTACCCAACTTTAAGATAACCACTTCATCTTTAAAATGATATTGGAAGAAATCACAACCCTAGATAGTTTTTAATATTGAATTTTCTTAAAACCTATTTTCGACAATTTTATTTACTTGCTTTTAAATTTAGAATCGTCACCATTTCAAATCAATCAATCAACTTGTTAGATATTAGTAATCATTTGACCTCATAAAATTAATAGTTTAGATATTAAGTCCTCGTGGGATCGATATTTTTATACCACTTGAACGATACGTGCGCTTGCGTTATACGTGTGTGTTTACGCCGGTCACTCCTCTCGGCAGCAACAACAAAAATACCCTAGCAGCTGACCCTCCACCTCACCGACCTGAACATTCCACGCCACCGATAGCCAAATCAACAAAAAAAACAAAACCTAAACACACTCCTTTCACGAAAAACACAAGAAACACACAGCCCTTTAATCGGTAGACAACACACAAAAAAACCTAATCCCTCTCATTACACGTCACTGGCCTCAAACAGCAGCCCGTTACCCGACCAAATACAAGCCACTAACCGAACAAACCATCTTTCAACCAGCCAAAGACACATGTCCAAGAGCCCTTCACGAAACAGAAGCCAGATCCAAAGAAACACAAAGTAAACAAACCCTAAACGCATGCTCTCAATCCACTCGACAAACCAACATGCCCTCCAAACCGTAAACAACAGTGAACCAACCAGCCCATTACCGAGACCAACACAACTGCACAAACAGTCCGAAAATCAGCCAACAAACCAAGACAAAAACACCACAAATCAGTCCCTAAAACAGTCCAGAAAATAGTACAAACCAGTCCCAAAACAGTCCAAAAATCATCCCAACCAACGAACCAGAAAAACAGAGAAAAATAGCTAAGAAAACAAAGGAAACAGTAGTCCAAAACAGTGGACAAGCAGACCAGAAAAATAGCGAAGCGTTAACCCTTCCGGCGACGTCCCAACGCACTCCGAGAAGCGACTTAAAAGGTAAGACCCGAGGGCACCCTTTGTTATATTTTATTTTGTCGCTGTGGACACGGCATGCTTGGTTGGACGTGAAATATGTCCAACCGGGCATGCGAAGTCCTACATTGAAGACGGCCATATTCTTTGGTCACATATTTATTATTCCGCATTTATTTCGTATTATTAGTCTTTTATTATTTCGCATTTAATTTATGTTTATTGTTGTTTTAGTGTTCCACATTTATCTATTTAATATGTTCATGAAATTGTGTGTTTGTCGTTATGTCGATTTACTTTTATACATGCAAACTTAGATATAGGTTGTATGCGAACTTAGATATAGGTTGTATGTAAACTTAGATGTAGGTTATTCTTGCGTATGTATGTTGCGTAGACTTGGTTATATTATCGCTTAAATCCGTTCATTACAATAGGCATAAGTAAGGGACCATTTCGAACCCAACGGTTTGAGGTATTCACTTGCGATAGGTGAGTGCGGCCTTAAATCATTTCCCAGTTCACACTGGGTGGCGACTCCATTTTATTTCTCCGGTTTAGTCCCCCGCGGGCTACTCCGTACTCCCGACCGGGCCGCGAGCCTGGAACAGCGTTGCCGATTTCTGGGTCCAACATCTAGCCTTTGTCTATAAAAGAAACACAAATTCAACCATTGCCCTCTCCTAGCATCACACGCCCAACACAAGTAACAAGCAACAAGAAATAATTCTCTTCTCCTCCTCTCTTCAATAGCCGAAAACATTGCCCTCAAACCCCCTCCATTTCCACACAAACCTTCACTGAAACACTCTCCCAAACAACCAAGAAACAGTCCCCGAAACAGCCCCTAAGACCCCCGAAAATACTACCTTGACCACACCCTATAACCACCGAACCACACCCCTCAAAACAGTCCCCAATACCACCGAAAACAGTCTTAAGATCTTTCCCTATAACCGCCAAAAACTGCACTGTTTTTTATACCCCAAGACCACTGAAACACATCCTCCAAAACAGTCTCTGCATCACCGAAAAATAGCCCTTGAAACCACACAACAGTTACCGAAAAATAGCCCCTGAAACTGCATTATAATCACCAAAAACATCACCCCTAACAGTGGCCTAAATTTCCGAAAACAGTGGACAAAAACTGTACTTCAAAACCCTTAAATTACCGCACAAAACAGCAGCCATAATCCCCTTAGAAACCGCAAAAACAATCCCTTAATACAGCAAAAACAGTGACTAAAAAACAGCAGTAAAACAGTAGCAAAACGGAGTAAAAACAGCAGCCCAAACAATGAAACAGCGAGGAAAGAACGTGAACCAGCGAACCGGAAGAGTTGCGGAGTGTTAGCCCTTCCGACGGCCTTGTGACGCACTTCCAAGTGTCGACATAAAATGTTAGACCTTAGGGCACCTTTCTTATTTATTCTCATTCATCTTTTATTTATTTATTGAATTTCCTTCACATGAGAGTCGTTGGTTAATGTGTGTTGTGGCCATTGGATGAATGGAAAATGTGTCGTCTCTTATGGTATATCAGATGGAAACCCAGACGTAAATTCCGTAGCCGAATCTGAATGGACGGTAGTGTGGTCTGTACTTGGGAAACAACTCCACGTACCACTTGAGTAAATGGCACATCTTTCACTTTATTTTATCTTATTTGTTTATTATTCGCATTTTATATTCCGCCTTTTACTTTCCACACGTTACTTGCTTGTGTATTGATGATATAGTGCGCATGGGCTTAGTATGTTGGTCTAAAGGTTCTCTATTTGAGGGAAGAAAAGTCTAAAAGGCTACCTTTACGACAATACTTTGTCGCGCCATACGAAGTATGTTTGGTTGAATGTGAGATATGTTCAATCGAGTATAAGAAGTCCTATATTATTGTCTTTATTTTATATGCATTCTAATGTAATGCGCATGGGCTTAGTATGTTGGTATAAAGGTTCTCTATTTGAGGGAAGAAAAGTCCAAAAGGCTACCTTTACGACAATACTTTGCCACGCCGGATGAAGTATGTTTGATTGAATGTGAGATTTGTTTAATCGAGTATACGAAGTCCTATATTGTTGTCTTTACTTTATATGCATTGTGATGTAATGCACATGGGCTTAGTATGTTGGTCTAAAGGTTCCCTATTTGAGGGAAGAAAAGTCTAAAAGGCTACCTTTACGACAATATTTTGCCGCGCCTTTTATTATTCTGTTATTTGCTTTTTGTTTGTCATCTCCTTGCATAATCATGCATCATATCGCAATGCGCATGGGCAAATCAAGTTGGATTAAAGGTCTTCCACTTCGAGAGATGAAATGCCTGAAGGCTACCTTTACCACGATATTTTGCCGCGTCGGATGAGGCATGTTTGATTGAACGTGAGATGTGTTCAATCAGGCATCCAATGTCCAATATCATTACTTAGCTATTCACATATAATTACTTGATGCACATGGGTTCGACTAGGGTGGATTAAAGGTC
>SKCR01000888.1:0-28878 GCA_019454045.1 Zanthoxylum bungeanum
TCAAATACATAGTTATACTCATAAAATTATAATCGTATATCATGAGATTATTTTTCTACGTTAGTTTATACTATAATTTTTGTTACACAATTTATAGGTTAACTTATACTTTCAGCAACACTCTCTACCAAACTCAACCTAAAGCTTCAGAGTTCGACAAAATTCCTTGAGAGATTTTTTTTTTGGATGAAGTTTTTAAATTGATGGTAAAAGAGAATTTATGTGGGCATATAATAGCTTAGGGGTGGGCAAAATAACTGAAATCGAATCAAATTGATTCCATTGAATCGAACCGAAAATATTGGTTTGGTTTGGTTTGGTTTGGTTTATGTTTGAGTTAAATCAATCGGATCGAATCGTGAATCAGATCTATGTACTGATTGATTTGTAAAATCGTGAATCGAACCGATCAAATCGGTCGTTCTGAGAGTAATTTTTCTAAAAAATTGATTCCATAACCAAATCGAATCAACACCGAAATTGTAATATTAAAATCGAACTGAATTAAATCGGCTTAGTTCAGTTTTAACCGTTCGGTTTTGATAAGTTCTTAAATTCTTGAACTGATCGATTGGTTCGGTTCGGTTCACTCTGACATCGAACCGCTCTCTCCCCACCCCTATAATAGTTTTGAAATCTTGATTTGATGACCACCCTGTCCACCTTACACAGAAATTTAGGCATCTTGAAAAAAGGAGGGCTCGTCATTGAGCCACCCATGAATGTTCTTCATTGTTAACATGGCAACTCAGAAGAAACCGAAAAAAAAAAAGACGACTGTATCCTTTTTTTCTTTCAATACAACTGTGCCGTCAAATAAATTAAATACAAATAATTACCAAACTTAAACGACTTTGCTTCGACGGTATGATTTTATGTAATATTATTTTATATTAAAAAATAATTACAGTTTGTTTTTCTAATATTTGATGGTCGGTAAAAGTTAAAAATTTAAATTTTATAAAACTCAATTTTTAAAATAAATCACGATTAGTGATCGTAATATTTTTATCATTAGCTAAACACTTAAGAATCGTGTTTCAATCAAAATATAATCTTATTATCTCACTATATATCAAATCATAATACCAAACAAAGTCGAAAAAGTGGAAATTAAAATATCATCCTATTTTGATAAAAAAAAAAAGGCAACAATTAAACTGTTTCTCGATTGGGACTTGAATTTTGTGTTGAGATTTTTTTTGCTAATTATGATTGATAGTTATTAAATAATAATTTATATGTAATTGAATTTTAATAACTCATTACTATTAATGCACGCGTGACAAGAGATTATAAAAAACTTAGAGAAACTTTAACAAACTCTTCAAATGCTATTTAATTGTTAAATATAAGAGTTATATGAACAAAATTTATTCTAAAAGAGATATCAATTGATATTTTTCAATTGAGATTATACTTCTCACTCTTTAATATTGAAGAGATTGAAGAGTGACTTATATCTATTCAAATATTATTATATAACTAGCAGATAACCCACAAGATGCGCAACTCGTCTTATTAGAGACAAATATGATATATATCAAATGTAAAAAATAATATTAATGAATATCGTACATTTAATTATAGTTATCCAAACAATGCAATTTTTTTTTTTTTTTTATAGTTATCGCAAACAATGCAATTTTTTTAACATTCTCTCAAATTAACAAATATGACTTCTAATTTATTCAATTTTATAACTTTTTATTGATGATGAAGATTTCCCTAGCTTAGGTACAATTGTATAGTTAAGTTAATACAACTTATGACTCTTGAACTTTTACTAATAAATAAGTGAGAGTTAATGTAATGAAGAATGTGAAAAATTAAACATTAATAATTCTTTTGAACTAAATACACATTTAATTAACACATTTTCAATTATTAATAATATGAGAAAACAAAGAGTTTGGAAGAGTTGAGAAAATGAAAGGTTTGAGATTGAAGAATACGAAAAGTTGAAACATTAATTACTCATTTGAAATGATATTATTTAATTAACTTATTTTTAATAATTAATAATTTTACAAAACGAAAAGTTTGGAAGATGAATGTGAAGATTTATACATTAATAATTCATTTTAAACATTAATAACTTATGCGCGCCTACGCGGACAAATTCAAAGATAAAAGACACCTACATGAACAGTTTAAAAAAGAAGCTATTTTCAGCTTTTATATAGTATATAGATAGATATTTTATATCTCTTCACTTTTTTTTCTGTAGTGGTGATAATGAGAGTTAGTAATAACTATTTATATATTAAAACAATATAAATAAAGTGGGTCCCATTCAATTTATTAAACTAATATAAATTTAATTATATTATCTCTCAATCTATTAATATTAAATATTTTTATATCATACCATCATTATTATTTATAATTAATATCTATTAAAATCATATAAATAAAATTAGCTCACTACAAGAAATATTACCTTTGGTGTTGAAATTTTAGCATCGAAACTTTATTCGACGCAAATAATACATCTTTAGCGTCTAAATACAATATTGAAAGCTGAATGTCTAGTTTATTTGTGTTGAAAATATTTTCGACGCAAATAATACATCTTTAGCGTCGAAAAATTGTAGCGACGCTAAATATTTTAACCTTTTGCGTCGAATTATAATATGGACGCTAAATGTCTTACCTTTTGCGTCGATATTATTTTCGACGCTAAAGGATTCTGACAACCCGATCGATAATCCCGTTACCTTTAGCGTCGAAAATTATTTCGAAGCTAAAAGATTAACATTTAGCGTCGAATTTTCCTTTTTCGACGCTAAAGGTTTGTTAAAATCTCAAAACCACTGACACTTCTTTCTCCTATACTCTTTCTATTCTCTGTAATTTTTACGCACAATTTTCCTACAAATCATCAACAAAACTCAATTTTTCACAAGGTAATTTTTATTCTATCTTTTCTTAAATCATAACTCTTTATTTTTCCTTATATTTGAATCACTATCACTTAATTAATTTAAGTTTAATCTCTCTAAAAAATTAGGGTTTTTATTTTTTTTTAATTATTTTTATTATATACATTATGTTAGTTAGTTAATTTATTGTTAGTTGATTATGATGCATATATGTGAGTAAGATTAGTTTGTTTTGTCATTAATTAATTAATTATGTGTATGCTTAAATAAATAAATAAATAACTGGTGATGTTGATGAGTTTGATATAATGTTTTATAATTATGATTTTATATTTTATTATATAAAAATCAAGATATAATTTTTTATAATATCTAATAATTATAAAAATAAATATATGTTTAATAATTATATTTTTATATCTTTATAATTAAAAAATTAGGGTTCAAATTTTTTATAATTATCTTTATTTATACATTGTGTTAGTTAGTATAACACCTCGCCAGAGGCAGGATGCTACCGACAGGAGACATGATTGACCCATCTCCATAAGCCTATGAATTTACCGAAAATTCGACATGATATATCCTAAAACTGGACAACCCGAATCACAGTCCAGCATCAAATGGAATCTAAGAAGACATCAAACAAATAAAAGGACCTCAGGTCCACACAAATCTTATCAAAATCATATCCTAAGGGCTCCGCCCACATCATCTATCAACACTCAAGGGCTCTGTGCCCACCACATCATAAACAATCAAAACATTTACTTAATATATATACAAACATCATGCTCATCATGATAAATAAATCATTAACTAAATATCATAAACTTCTTCAACTTCTAAACTTCTCTCAGGACACTTGCGAGGGTGACTGCCGCTTGAGTGATCCGCGTATCGAGCATGACTTCCAAAGCTGAAGTGGTTGAACCACTTGGAAGTCAACCTGCAAAACTAACAAACTGGTTTAATGTGAATTTTAAAAACTCAGTAAGTAACTATGCTAGCATTACAGCAAACATATCAACAGATTAACCGAATTACTAAATTATTATAAGTTCAAAATTATTAACTTGTTATTATCCTTTATTGTTAACCCATGTCAAATTTTCATATTAACATGTCTACATCTGTGTCAATCTCATAGCTAACGTTTAAAGCATACAAAGCAAAGCTCAAATATCATAGAGTATATCGTTAACATCAATCTCACTTCAATCACGTGAAACATGAAGTCATATATATACCCTATATCACAAAGATCCATATTTGAAATATCATCAAATGGACAAGTTAAACAAACTTTCTTCATTTTAAAACAAACTCTTTCAATTCAATGAAACTTCCTCAATGGCTTAACATTCAGGATTCATATACATTTACACATACCGTGGCACACATCTCTTATATACATGTAAAAATAATTCCCAAGTTTACACATATACATACACACAAATACAACTTAACAAACATGTTTAATAACATCTAATACTTACATTAGCTTTCAAATTCATTCATTTATTCATTTCACATAAGCATACATTATCCATATATTCCACGAATTCTACCATACACACACATACACATAGTCACACATACAATCATCATGCAACCAACCACGAAGCACACATAACAATCAATACATCAAAGAACATACCATCAAACATTACATATATATGACTGACTTACTCATACAATGCTCGTACGAGACTCATGACCTATTTTAGAATAGGTATGAGATGAATTCCGTCCGAACAGATTCCTAACCAGCTCAACTACTACACATGAATCATCCAATTAAACATACACACATACGCTCATACCATATAACATAAACTCATCACATGATTTCCCATACACAAACACATACATAACAAACACCCCAAGTCATCATCCAAACACTCATACCCATACATGTGACTATACATATTACTACTAATTTAAACGCTTTATCTTTAACAACTTTCATTTCTTTCCCTTATCGATCAAACACACTCACTTTTCGAGTTTCTATATGAAAACATCTGATACTAAAGCTCATCGTTTAAACATACCCATTCAGGAATGACTTAGCCTATACCCTATATCTCATCACACTTCACTATTCCAACCTCTATACGAATAAATCACTTATACGAATCAATAACAAACCTATTCCATTAACCGATCTCGTATACTCAAATTGTCCATAGCTTATCATCATATACATATTCAAATACATGTATCAATGGTTATTCATGTACCTATTCATTTACATATACATAGATATACTATTACATATTCAAACACTCACACACATCAATAGACATCAACATCATTAAACATTTCCCTTTATATTATAGCAATAACGAGAGTCCGTACCTGTGATGGCCCACTATCTCAAATATACCCGACCTCGAAGTCCTTTCTCAAACCCATCTTTAACTATACTAAACCATTCAATCACATATATATACACACACACACACACACACACACACACACACACACACACATATATATAAAGCATGAAAAGAACGGTTTGAGAACGCATCGCATGGGTTACTTACCTGGCTTCGCGAGCACTCCAGGTCCTAGTCACATATGTCAAAACAAATGATGAAAAGCCGTCAGAATCATGATTTACTGTATTCTCGACTTAACTACGATAAAATTTCGGATCTTTTCGGGATAACCAAATCAAGTGCGATTTCAATGTTTTCAGTTCTATTACTCTTAAAATATCAATACAAACTATTCCAAACCACTAGTTCACTTAAATCCCCGATTTACGCGTTTTTAGAAAATCTTCGAAAAAAGTTTCCGCAAACGCTACGGAAGAGTCTCGAACCCTCCAAACCTATCTGGATTTATCTAAACACTATCCTATCATCATATATGACTCATTTCCATCATTACGATCAAAATATATTAATACACGAAAAAATCCACTTTTATCGGAAACTTGCATATTCTATCGGATCAATCAAAATCGTTCCGTTTTCACTCGGATTCTGTCAATTGCACATATTCAATATACCGATACTCAATCAATTCAATTTATATCATTATGTTACTCTATGAAGCTACTGGATACATCCGAACATTTAGCGAAAAACTTAAAATTAGCGGCTTTTTGCCAGGAGATCTTACCGAGATTTTGAGGGCATATACAGACTCCAAATAATCCCACAAACGCGGTGGAATCAATGGAATTCTGATCGAAGCTACTGTTCACCTTGGGTCACTAATCATCTATATCTTCCTGCTTCATTTCGCTTATAACCAAGCACAGATCGGAATAATCATCACCGTCATCTTGTAGTATTATCCAAGAGCTTCGATTTGGCGGATGGCTCGGGCTGTTAAATGAAGCGATGAACCGAGATCGAGAAACCCAAGCCCGCATATTTTCTCCCATGTTTCTCACCGTTGTCGGCATTTCTGGCATCACCGTCGGCCATCGTTGGACGTAGGGTGGCCGGATGCTACCTTTAGCGCTGTTGCAATGGCCGACCACGGCCGGTTGGCCACCAGCGCAACCAGACATCGCTAATTCAGTTTGAAACGCGGGGGGGGGGGGGGGGGGTCGTTTGAAGGCTAAGTGGGGTTATGCTTCTTTTTGTAAATAATAAAAATTTCAGGGTATTTATTCAAAAAGTTCTAGAAAATTATAATCTGACCCCCGAAAATTACAGTTAGGTCCCTGTCATGGGACCTTCATGGAAATTCGCATTTGGAAAGCCATTCTGATGTAAATTTCGAAAAGTGCTCAACATTAAAGTTGTTCGTCTCAAAAAAAGAGTTCGATGGTTTAAGAATCAGCTCAATCGCAGTTCGTTTGCAACTTTTATAGGCGAAACAATAAACTTTTACGCGTATAACGATAAAATCAAAAATCGCGTAACCGGTTCTCGAAACCATGGGTTTTCCAACGAGACGAATCTTCATGATAAGCGGAAAATATATCAATATTTACCGCCCATTTTAATTAATATTTTGTAAGTTTCTCGAGATTTATGAATATTTTGATGTGTTTTGTATATTTTATATATTTTGTTGATAAATAAGGTTTCAGGACTCATTGGAACCAAATCGGGGCCAAAACAGCGAAAAAATGGACAAAAGGGTAAAAATGTAATTTTTACGTCGCGACGCGCACAACTTCTGCGTCGTGATGCGCTAACATAATCAGCATGCTGACAGGCGTCATCATGATGTCAGCCTCAATTACTATTCTACCTACATACGTCATCACCACGTCATCACATGCGTCAGCACTTACATCATCGCCATATCATTATGACGTCAGCATAATAATTCACTCTGCCGACACGCGTCATTGCATGACATCAACATGACATCAGCGTCACGATGCGTAAGTCTTCAAGCGTCGCGTCGCTGAGCCAATAATTTTACCACCAACCACGTGTTATCATCTCAACAAAGTCGCGTACACGTGTCGAAGATCAACGGCGCGTCGCGACGCGCGAGATCAAAATTTGCCTATAAATTAACGCCGAATTTATTTTAAAATTCTTACATTCTTTCGGGGATTTCCTTAAGAATACTAAGAAGATTGTATCTTGTTTGTTTATTTACAGTTTTATTGTATTTATTTCTTATTTTAAGCAATAGATCTTTCTTTATTTTACTTTAAAGTATGAGGAGGTAACCCCCCTCTGCTGGGGTAAGAGGTAAATCTTTTATTATTATAATTTAGATTAATCTCCCTTAGTTAGAATTTATAAACTATTTTTAAAACCTGACTTAATGAGATACCGCCTTTATGGTCGGTTGGACTTAATTAAATTGATTTTAACATGACTTAATTGTATACCGCCTTTATGGTCGGTTGGTAATGTCATGCAAGTTTATATATTATAATAAGAGAGATATCTAAATTAGAAATAATAAAAATGGATCATCTAACCCCCATTATTTTATATTATTGTTTATTTTACCTTTTAATATTCAAGCTTTATTTTATGTCATTTACTTTATTTATGTCTTTAATAATCCTAGATATGTATGGTAACTAAATCCCTTATCTAGGGTTGTGATGAATTCCAATATCACCGGTTTATAAGTGGTTATTTTGTGTCTTGGGGTAATATAAATGTTTATTTATTGAGTCTTAATCTTAATGCTTCTTATTAACTAGCGACTAATAAGATTGATTTGGTAAACTTAAAATAAACTTGACGAAGGAATTTTAAGTTTCAGCCTTAGACTCAATAGCTGACGATCTCACCTTGGGGTAAGAGACTCTTAGGTAGATTTCCTTCCAGGATAGACATATACCTGTCGGGCGGGGGTAGCCACAATTGGAACTTAATCTTAATGAATTCAGGTAACTTGGTTAACATAGACATATGATTAATTGGGTTATTTTGGGTGTTTTCATCTGACCATCGACATAGGCTTTTGTATAATTTCGTGTTCCAGGTTAATAAACTGATATATTGCACAAACATAAGATAATCACTTCATCTTTAAAAGATATTGGAAGGATTCACAACCTTAGATAGCTTTATAATATTGAATTTTCCTTTAATTTACTGTCACACTGTTGTAATTATTTGTCTTTAGTTTAAAATCACCATCCAATCGACAATCAGTCTATTAGATACTTTTAAACATTTAGCTTCATAATTAATAGCCTAGGTATTAAGTGCTCATGGGATCGATACATTTTATACTACTTGAGCGATACGTGCGTTTGCGTAACGTGTGTGATTATCACCGATCAAGTTTTTGGCACCGTTGCCGGGGACTTATTTATCTTTTACTATTAATTTTGGGGTTAGATACTTTAAATTGTGTCTAATTTCTTTTTACTTATTTTTTTTTCTCATGTTTCAGGTACTCAGACACTACATGAGACGAACCAGAAGCTTTGAAATCTGTCCGTTTGACCCAGAAATTTAAAGAACTATCAGACAATTGAGAAGGGAAAGACATGAAGGTCAAGAAGCACTGATTAATATGCAACCTGAACCTTTGGAAGTTGCATCACCAATTTCCATTCGAGACAGAACTATCCCGGTGGTTGACGGCTTCATATCATGTATTGTACTTCCTCCCTTACCAACAAATGCATGTGACATCAAAACATGCATTCAGATGATACAACAATCAGTTCAGTTTGGGGGGGGAATGCAACTGAAGATCCTAATGCCTGTTGGGATGTATGCCCTAGAGCTACATGTAATGTAAACGAATTTATATGTTTTGAAATAAAATGATGCATTATTCATTGATCAAAGTGTTTGTTTTAATTTTGCATATTATAAATTATCTAGAATACCCTATATTACTTAAGTGCCTTCAGACTTAGTGTATGAGTGTCATACACCAGAAGATTTAAGTCTGAAGTTAGTAATCTTAAATATTCCATAGAGAGCAAACAAAGCAGGTACTTTGTTTGAGGTTTATCTATAGCTGCGGTCCATTCTATATTTGTATGGCGACCTTAATCTGGGATCGTCCATGTAGAGACATGAGAATGGAGGCACCTTGTATGATGTGATCATATAGGACTGGACCCAGATGGAAATGACTTTCTTATAATATCCGTTAAACAAAGAAAATCATTTCAATCTACTAGATGATCATATATGGATTGATCTTAATCCTGAGTGTACTACGAACTCCTGCATGACAGGCTATGTCCTTTGATTTACAATGGTGAGGTTGGTTTAGCAGTCCCGACCAATAGCTACGTACTTTGGGGACATGGTCTGGTGTGTAGTTGTGGACGTTTTACATAGATATGGAGTTCACTCCTTCTTGCGAGAAGTAGAAGAGTATATTTCTTAAAGATTGATTCGGTACTTGAACGGTTGAGCGCTCAAGTCTTTCTATTATGAATAGAAAGATTAAAATTCATAATGGTTATGAATAAATCGTTCATTAGAGAATCAATGGTACTTAAGGTAAAAATAATTAGAGGGATATAACGGATATTATAACCCGACTCTAATTACGAGATACTCGTGAAAGGTTAATCTGTATGTAGTGACTATATTGATGTGTCACCGACTTGGTTTGGTTTAATATACTATATGCGGCAACGAGAGTGCAGCTTCAGGTTTTTAGTGGAATAACCCGGAGTTAATAATTTAGAATATTTAATTAAGAGCTTAATTAATATTTCGAGATTATTGGAGCTCGGAACCGTAGGTCCATTTGGTCCCCGTGCTAGCTCAATATACTGTAGCGGATTTAGTATAATTGGATAGTCCAATTATATACTCACATATGTATAAATATTATTAATATGATTAATAATATTATTTTGTCACACTTGAAACTATATATTAAAAGTTAATATATATTTTTAATAATTATATGATAATTATTGAATGCATAATATTAAATTATATATGATATAATTTAATAAGGCCAAATTTGGAATTTCTAAGTTTTGGGTTTTGGAAACCCTTGGTGAGTTATGCTAGGTTGCAAAACTCTTGGATTTAAATTTGGTGGTTACACTTTTTGAAAGGTAATTATACTTTTAATTTTGTAACATATATTTCATTATGGTAAATAAATTTTATGTTACAAAATTAATGCAAAAATCCATGCTTGGCCGAATTGGAGGAATATGAAGGGTTTTATTTATTTTGGAAACAAATAACCCTAAATATAAAAAGAAAAATATGTTTTTCTTTTGTAAGACTTTTCATTCCAACCCTAGCCACCTTTCTTCTTCTTCATCCTTCTCTCAAAAGTCGAGAAACACCATGGAAGAATAAAAAGAAGAAAAAGTTAAAGAAAAATAATTATGACAAAAATCTCTAAACAGTTTAGGGATTTAGTTTGTGTGAGTCAAGCCCACACTTGTTTTCGTTGGTTGTGAGACATAGTAAGAAAGACTATTTTGGTGTCAAACAAAATCAAAATCCATCTTTTTCATTCACTTTTTCATCTCACACGGCAGTGAGCATTGTTATTGCTCAATGCCGCCCAAACAACAAGAGAAACAGGGCTCGGTTTGTTTCCATTTTGATCCAGAATTTTTAGGGAACCTAAAGGGGATTTTTGGGGCTGTGTTTGAATTTTTTTGGGTGAAAAATCAGACCTGAAACATAACAGAAACTGATTTGCATAAGGGCTAAACTGTGCAGTGTTTTTTTGGCGCATAACGAGTCCAAAACAGTCCAGTTTTTGTCCGGCTGTTCGGGGGTTGTTCGGAGACTGTTCCGGGTCTGTTTCAGGACTGGAATTTTGTCTAAAACTGAAACAAAATTTCAGTGGATGTGGCAGTAGCATTCAACAGTTCAAAGGGAAGGGCAGAAAATTTTTTCATGTCCGATCTGGGTGCCTAAACCGTTTCCACTGCGTGAGGAAAGCGTTTCCTACAATTGGTTTCAAGAGCGAGGTTGAAAAGTGTTCTTAACCCTTCTATTTTTAATTTAAAGTTTTTGTTTTTGTTTTATATATTTATATGAGTTATAAATATGATATGCATGTTTAGATGAGTGTGCACAAAATAATATTCATATGATGAATGTTTTTATTATTTCATGTGATGGATGGACTTTGCATTGGTCGTAAATTTTTTCGGCTCTTATTTTTGTAGTTGGTTTTGATTTTGGGATGTAAGGCCATAAGACCATTTTTTACAATTGTTGTAATTTTATTTTTGATGTAAAAAATTCAATTGTTGTAATTTGGAGCACCGAATTCGCAAAAGGAGCCAACACCACCTTGGAGCGGGATTTGAAGACCAAGGGATGCCTTGGTGATTTTATGTACTAATTAGATTAGTTAGGAAAAATAAGAGCCCGGTCAATGCAAAATAATTTTTTATGTTGTATGTATGTTTAGTTCAAAATGTTTGGATAACATGTCATATAGCTTAGGGTGCCTACTATTGTATTTCACATGCCATAACATGCATTGGATGCATATTAATTCTATACATGAAATAATATTTTATGTGATTAAAAATATTTAAATTAGAATATAATATGCATGGAAATCAATTAATTGGATTAATTGGATTTATGGTTTAAAATTTGAATTCTAATATATTGGGCTTAATTAGTGCATAATAAATTCCATTGGTATATAGGATGGAAACCCGGATATAAATTCCATAGCCGAATTCGAATGGACGGTAATATAGTCTGCATTCGGGTACAATTACACGTACCATTGGATTTTATAACATTTTAAGATTTATTAAAATGTTTAATTAAAACCTTGACCATTTTAGAATTCCAAAAATTTTAAACTTATTAGTGTCTAGTATTTTAAGAGTTAAATTATGATAGGTCACTAATATTACTCCAATTAAATTAGTTTAATAGAGTAAAATAATTAGTAGAGACTAATGGACATTAGTGAGACAAATTTTAAGAGTTAAAATTAGTTAGGTCACTAATGGTGAACTAGTGTAAATAAAAATTATGATTTAGTTGCCATAAATGTATTCACACTAGCAAAAATAAAATATTAGACATTTTATAAATAGAAACCTTAAACTCAAAATAGTGAGTGGGAGAGGGATATACGACACTATATCCCACGATCTCCATTGTTAGTCCGAAAACGGGAGATTCAAAAGGTGCCTAGAGACGACTTTATTTTCGTCCCCCTACGGATGGTGTCCATTTTGGGTCAATATCAGGTTCGGGTTCCGAGAGGATAGAGATTCTAGATGTATCTGGTGAACTGACTTACCCTACGGCGGCACTTCACTAGTTAAGTCCAAGGGTCCTGAAACAGCGGGTCACACTCACAAAGAAATAATTAACTGTTAATGAAATTCCTTGATCGAATCAAATGGTAGTTGGTTAATATAGGAATAAGAGTTATTCTCGTATATATTAATCGACTGAGATTGTCTCGATCTATCATGCAAGTAATTGACCTACCCTACGGTGGCACTTACTTGTGGGATGATAGATTTCCGTGGCATAGTAATTCTCTTAGGTTTCTAATTCGTTATTCATTGTTCATGCATCATGTTTAATTTCATGCCAAAATTGTTTGATGATTTTAATATGCGATGAATGAATGTTAAATGCATGTTTATTTTATTTTTCAGCCATGGTTTCTCTGATTATTTCCATACTCTCAAATGATAAACTAATGGGAAAAAATTATGTTAAGTGAAAAAGTAACATGAATGCTATCTTGGTTTGTGAAGACCTAAAGTTTGTCCTGAGGGAGGAGTGTCCTCCCGAGCCGGCCAGAAATCCTGGCCAAGCTGTGCGCGATGTCTACCAGAAATAGGTCGCAGCAAATGAGAAAGCCTACTGCTACTTGCTAGCAAGGATGTCTGAGGTTCTTGCTGCAAAGCATGAACCTATGGCTTCAACATCTCAGATGATGGAGTCATTGCAGGGCATGTTCGGGCAGCCTTCGGAGCATCAATGTCATGAGTCCATGGTCTCAGCGATGACTGCTAGAATGAAGGATTGGACATCAGTCTGAGAGTTTCCTGCAGTTTAAAGGCAACTATGTTATGAACAAATTGACTTTTACTTTGATCCACCCATTACGAGTTCATGCTTGTGAATCCTCGTATGTCCAGTGCTGAGGCAAATGTTGCCGAGTCTTCTAAATCTGCAAAAATGAAGAAGAATAGCACTGAGAAGGCTAAGGGTACAACTACTTGATATACGTAAAGACCTTGCTGAATGTAACTTTACTATGAGAGTTGGGACAATGGATGCTGTTTCAGTAAAACAGTGAGAGTTATCAGTTTTCAATTTTCAAATAAAAGTTATTTGAATTTAAACAAAGTGTTGTTTATTCCTATTTTCTCACAGAAATTTGATTTTTGTTTCAAAACTATTGCATGATGGTTTCCAGTTTATCTAATAAAAATAGTTATTATTTCAAAATGGATTACTTATATGCAAAGAAAACTAGGAGATAACTTATATTGTTAAGATTGTTAACATATAACCCATTGCTCAACACTGAAATATTTAAGGTTGAGAAACCTAAAACTAAACGGTAAAATATTTCTCACGATGACACTGTTAGGGTTTTGACGCGGGCGCAGCGGTAGCTCGCAGTTCGGGTGAAATCGTAATTTTAAAACTTTTTAAATTACCGAATAAATTATTCAATATACAATATGAATAATTTATTCATATTTCACCTAAACATATTTATTCGATATCAAATAACGACATAAATAACTAAGAAAAGTCGCGAAACTTTTACGAAAACATTTTTCTGCAAAATGGAATAAAACGCGTTTTTGACCGAACCGACTACCCAATACACATGAGGACTGCCCAGGGCAGCCCCAATAGTATTAGGGCAGTTTATGGGCTGCCTGAACAGTGAAAAATTCACTGTTTGGGCAGCTGTCACCCGGTTGGCTCAAAAGTCATCCGGTAACACTGTTTTTCTTCGTTTTTGCATATTTCAACTCCGAAACAATAGTCGCAAGTTCTGATATCAAATATCAAACAATCATTAAACATTATTTTAATTAACTAGACGGGAGATCTGGTATCCAATACCTATAGTCTTAGTATTGTGAGAATCAATATTCTATATACACAACTATACACATCTCATTTCTTTAGCTTTATAATTTGTCTTCAATTATTCACAACAATTGCAAATAATTGATTAGCAAACTGTGTCAAACACTTGACTTCTAAAAGTCACTAAAGCCAAGAATCGTCATTATAAGATAAACAAAATACCTAATGGAGTTTTCTTAATGCCAGTCAAGAATCTTGAGACATGAACTAATTCACGTCAATTCTTACCGTACAAGAAACTATTCTCTCTAGATAATTATATCCTAAAACAAATATCTATTTAGATTACCTATCGTGACTTAGTAACTCAGTCACTAAACATCTTGATTTTAAGAAAATCGGAACAACAGTTCCCGATGGTTTAGACTAATCTAACAATATCCGAGTCTACTAACATTCTAGAACCTATTCTAGAAATATGCAACCAAAAGTGAAGTCAGAAAAAATATTCAAATAATATGAATACAGTGGATTAGAATTATAATTCTATTAACAATATATAATAAAGGAAAAACAAAAGCATCAATTTCCATAAAATTATACACTGCTTTAGTTATGGATTTTTAACCCATCAGTGTCTCCCACTACTTTACGTAATACCGCAATCCCCAACGAAAAATGAGAATTCAATAATTAAATTGAATTCCATAGTGAGAGGTGGACCCCATGAATATATTTCGACTCACAGCTTTGACACGATCTCGCCTACGTATATTCATTATGTAGACAACTCATTGTTAATCACACTCATTGTGACTCCTGATTTTGGTCCTGACCGTTTCTCATTATGATAACTTTGGCACGTTCACAAGGAGGCGTATCAAGGCTTCACTTGCCAATGACAAACTAAAGCTACCGATGTAGTCCTGACAGCTTTGGCACGTTCATGATTTCCACTTTCACTTGAATTTGTCTAGTATCAAATATACATCCGGCATGGATAAAATTCTATCAACTACACCCTCACTGCTTTGGCACTTTCTCGGATGCATCCATAGAAAGATACCCATAAATCGTATTGACAAGACGGACCAAGAAACATGTATCCAATACATGTCACTCTACTGCCTTATTTAAGCGGGGATATTCCTCAAGAAAGCTTTGCTCCACATCAAATGCAGAATATAATCTAGATCAACTTCTCAACAGTTCAATTCTACCTTAGAAAACATAACTTAACTTAACGATTAAATTTTTGTTACGTTTCCCGTTAGCGTAAAACCAAAAAGTCAAGAAATATCTAAATTACATGCATGTGCAAACATCAAAATTGGATTATATATCATATATCAAGCATGCAAAATGTAATGGATGAAGGATCAGACCTGCTCTGATACCATTTTTGTTGGGGTTTGGGCGCGGGCGCAGTGGAAGCTCGCGGTTCGGGTGAAATCGTAAGTTAAAATTTTTTTAAATTACCGAATAAATTATTCAATATCCAATATGAATAATTTATTCATATTTCACCTAAACATATTTATTCGATATCAAATAACGACATAAATAACTAAGAAACGTCACGAAACTTTTACGAAAACTTTTTTCCGCAAAATGGCATAAAACGCGTTTTTGACCGAAAAACTACCCAATACACATGAGGGCTGCCCAGGGCAGCCCCAATAGTATTAGGGCAGTTCATGGGCTGCCTGAACAGTGACAAATTCATTGTTTGGGCAGCCGTCACCCGGTTGGCTCAAAAGTCACCCGGTAACTTTGTTTTTCACCGTTTTCGCATATTTCAACTCTGAAATAATTTTCGGCAATTGTTCCAACACCCAAAACACATCCAATACATTCATATGACATCATTTTCATCATCGTAAACCCAAAATTTCTAGATCTGATCCAAAAACCAAAAATGTCAATTTTTCATGCTTTAATCCAATTTTTCCAACATTAATCAAATTAATCACAACACCAATTCAAGCCACCCCAATTGAAGCACCAAAGAACAAATCTAGGCATTACAAGAGTGGTAATAACAGTCTAGAATGGAAACATATCATCAAATGATCAAATTGAACAATAATTACAGAGACTAGTTACCAGAGATCCGATATATGCTTCGTACGGGGCAGACACAATTCCAGCCCCAGGCCTAGCATGTGACATTCGATACTGGATCGCAATACGCAATACTACGTATACTACGCCCGACACAGATTACATATTCCTTATAAGAATATTTCTGGAGAATTGGGTAGGCACGGTGCTTTGCTAGAAGCCAACCATGTCTCATAAATCGGTAAAAACATAGTACGAGGTACGTACGTGTTCGGATAGTCCGACGACCGGATTTACTGCCAACATATCCAGGGATCTCATGGGTAGCTTCCCGAAGATTCACCGATGACGTATGATTCGAACATAATTAATCTGAGATTAATTATAAGAGAGAGAAATTAATCTAGATTTAATTGCGGAGAGAATCTGGGATAAAATTCTATTTAAAGAGAGAGAGAACGATAATTTGGAATTAATCGATAAAATAATATATTCGATATATTATATGAAATTAGATTTCATAACGGAATTAAAATTAGATTTTAATTCGGGCGAACGAGTTAATTTAGAATTAATTCGCTAGCGACGTGAATAGTAATTTTACTAGGCATAATTATTTAATTAAATTTGATTTAATTACGTCGCAACGGAAAATTCGTTAATTCGGAATTAGAGAACCCGAGCCTGGGATGTGTTGCGGGCCCACTCGGATTTTGAATCAAGTAGGGCCCACATGTCACATCACAAGTCACATCAAGTAGTCAACTTTGTTACTTTATGGTGATAGAAGTTGGTGGTTGCTTGTTTTATACTCTTTGTCATTTTGGAATGACGTTTACCAACTTTGGATTTTGGTAATAGGTAATTGTTTTTTGGAATCAATTACAAGATACACAAAATAAGAAAACACTATCTTCCTCTCATGCTTGGCATGACCGAAACTCTCCCCCATTTTCTTCTTCACTTTGGCGTGAACCTAGGGTTCATGTTGAGTGATTTTTGTTTCAAAAATCACAAGTGCTAGCACACAAGGAGTCTTACAAATGTGATAGGGAAACCTATCCTTGAGCTTGGAATCAAAGATCAAATCTTGGAGCATTGATTCAACATTCAAAGAGGAGCTTGGAGCACAACACAAAGGCTTGGCTGAAACTTCAAGGAGCAGAATTTTTGTGTTCAACGTATCCAAAATCCGATCAAAGTGAGTATTTTCCGCATTCTTACTTTGTTGTATTCACATGATTTATTGCTTTATTGATCTTGGTTAGACCTAGAAAACCCAACAATTAAAGTGATGAACAAAATGACCAACAAAAATATCTATATGATGCTTGACTTACTTGGCCCATTGTTACCGATTGGCAGTGAATTTCCTAAGTCATATTACAAGGCAAAGAAAAGTTGCATGATCTGTGAATGAGGTATGTATCCATTGATGCTTGTAAGTATGGCTGTGTATTATTTCGTACCGAGTATGAATCATTTGAATATTGTCCGATCTGTAGTGAAAATCGATACAAAGGCTGTGTTCTTGGGAAGAAAATACCTTAGAAGATATTACGATATTTCCCATTAATGCTCAAGCAGCAGAGGTTGTTCATGTCACGATACACAATAAGTGACATGAGGTGGTATCACGAAAAGAGGGTCGGTGCGGAGGACATACTTAGACATCATGTGGATAGAACCGAGTGGAAGGCATTTGATGATATGTACCCCAATTTCATCGAGGACTCCTAGTAAAGATATAAATATTTACTTGAGACCATTAATTGAGGAGTTACAGAGATTATGGAATGTCGGTGTGCATACATATGATGCAGTTTCTCAGCAGTATTTTCAGATGCTTGCCGCATTATTATGGACCATTAATGATTTTCCAGCTTATAATTCATTATCTGGAAGGAGCACTAAGGGTTACATGACATGTCCAGTTTGTGTGGTTGAAACACCTTCGCAACGGTTACAGAGTAAAATATGATACACATGACCTTTTGTGATTTTTTGGGTTGAGTCATCCTTGGTGGAGAAGTAAATTATTCAACAGTCAACCAAAACCTTGGAATATGCCCAATGGATTGTCTGGATTTGACATACTTTGCCAACATCAACATCTCAGAGACACCATACCAGGGAAACTTCCTAATAATAGAGATAAAAATTCAAAAATGTCAACCTAAAGAGTTGAATTGGATGGGAATGAATATTTTCTTTGAGTTAGAGTGTTGGGGGAGTATGAGTCAACGACATAATTTGGATGTAATGCATATAGAAAAAACATATGTGATATTTAGTGGGCACACGTTCAACATTTCGGGTAAGACGAAAGACACTAAAAATGCAAGATTGGACCTAAAAGATCTTAGAATTCGTAGTGAATTGCACTTAAAGGCCACTCCTCGAGGTCTTATCAAGACACATACTAGTTACGTCTTAACTCAATCAGAGAGAAAATCATTTTGTGATTGGCTGAAAATTGTGAAATTTCCTGATGATTATGCGTCAAATATTGGATGTTGGGTCAGTGATGATACGATAACTGGGTTAAAGAGTCATGACTGTTATGCTTTTGAGATTCTCATTCTTGTTGCCATTCGACCTTATCTTCCGTCAAATATATACAACGTCGTACGTGATCTATGTGGCTTCTTTAAACAATTGTGTCAAATGACATTAACCACATCTGTTATTGACAAACTTGAGCGAGGAATCGTGATCATCCTATGCAAGCTAGAGCTAATATGGTCACTCATTTTGTTGACGTGATGGTACATCTGGCCGTGCATTTTCCATCCAAAGTTAGGAGGGGAGGTCCTATTCATTACAAATGGATGTACCCCATTGAGAGGTAATATTAAATTGGAAATATTAATTTTTAAGTTTGATTTTGCGTTAAAATTATTAATTATGGAAATTATATGTAATAACTGCAGAGCTTTGGGACATTACAAATAATATGTGAGAAACAAAGCGCGGCCTGAAGGATCTATAACAGAGGCGGTCTTAATCAGTGAGGTAATAACATTTTGTTCGATGTACCTACAGAATATTGAAATTCCATTTAACCGTTGGATAAGAAACTGCGATGGAGATAAAATTAATCATCAAGATATCAAAGTGTTTTGTCAAAATTGTAGTATGTTCGGATTATTAGGTGTGAAATTGCTAACACTTGAGGAAGTTCAATGTGTTCATTAGTTTATATTGAGTAATTGCGACGAAGTGCAATCGTACTTAACGTAAGTCTTGTAGGTGCATAAGTTTATTTTTTTGGTCTTACATTTTAAAATGTGATATGACATATTTCTAAAATTTTAGAGGCAATATATTATTGTGTTACAATGTGCTAGTGACCACAACGTTGATGTAAGACACAAAAAAGACTTCCCTACATGATTTGAGGAAACTATAAGCCCTAACAGTTACTGTTTATTTGTATCCTAACAGTAAATATTATATTTTTCTATATTAACACGTAATTATTTTCATGGGTTAGATAAACAACCATGTGGAAAATGGTCAAATGGACCCGTCATCTTTGTTAGTTGCATTGGAATATGGGCCTCAAAAGCTGACTTACGAATATAGTGGATGTATTGTGAACGGGGTTCGATTTCACATTGAGCAGTGAGATGTTTCACGTATAACTCAGAATTATGGAAATGTAGTACCAGGAGAATACAGTTTTGATATTTTTGAGTTTTATGGAGTGTTACAATTAGTCATTGAGTTGATATATAGACCCCGATGAAGTACAATTCTATTCAAATGCAAGTGGTTTGACAAAAATTCCCAAAAGAGGAGAATTAAATTTCATAACCATCTAACGTCAATTAATATTCAATGTTATTGGTACAAGAATGATCCATACATTTTTTATACCCAAGAACGATATGTGATGAATATGTTAGATCTAAATCTAGGAATGGATAGACAGTGGTAGAGAAGTTACAATATACGGGTATTAGGGACATACAGAAGAAAGATAGTGTCATAATTTCTGATAAAGAATAAGTCTCCGACGACTTTGAAGTTGTGAATAGATCTTTCATTTACCAAATATTCAAGAATAATACATCAGGACTGAAGATATCACGCTAACTCGAGAAAATAAAGAAAACATTGAATTGTACATGTTAGACATCTCATGCTAGTTTAGGAAATGTTGTTGTTGTTGCAACAGCAGCAGGCTTACTACTGCTTTTAACAACAAGGACGCGGGCTTATTTTGGTTTCTTATTGCGGTGAAAGTTTACATAGGCTTATTTTGTTAGTTGCGGTGAAAGTTTTGGTTTCTTATTCTGTAGATGGCACCCGGTTCTCGCAAACTCGCTTATTCGACTCCATCTATATCTGTAAGGGCAGAGGGTGCTCTTGGGATCTCTGCTAGAATAGATGACTCGAGTACTGCGAAGCCTCGGGGACGTAGTTGTGGCTTAACGTTGGTTAAACATGGTAAGGCCTACAGCCGCATTCAAATAGAGATATCAGATGATGGAGAAAGACAGATCAGACAACATTCTTCATTGTTTACCAAAGCCATTGGTGCTGCTGCTCGGTTTGAAGCACCCCAAAACTACGTTTCTTGGAGAAAGTCCTGTGGGATATGAAAATCAACAAGCTCTTCTCAACGCTACATGTGATTAAACTTACAATATTGAGTTTTATTTATTTTTTGTTTTCTTTAAATTAATATTTTATATTTAATTTTTACTTGGTTGCTATTTCTGCAGGAGTGGTTCGACGTGGACATGAACAAACCAAATATCTTGAAGTATCTTGACCACCATATGGGGAAGAGTTACAAGGAATTTAGGAAAAAAATCCTGAAAGTGATATTCGACGTGTTGGGTTTCTCTAAGGTCCCAAGGATCATTTTCAAGCAATGAAACAACATGTGAATACAACAAGGAAGTTGCGGAATACTTACAATGATCGGTTGAGCGATGCGAGGAACAACAAAACTTCAAGCTTTCATCCATGGAAGCTCTCGGCATTCACTGGTTTTTGCTCCTCCATTTTCGGTCCAAGCTCCAAGCTTTTGGGTGGTGATTCCAAGCTCACAAGTGCGGTTCCCTATCACCTTCGCAGACCCCGAATGTGTGCTAGTGATGAGTGGTAAATCTATCAATATTTCCCACTCATTTAACCTAATATTTTGTATAGTTTCTTGAGTTTTGTGAATATTTTGATGTGTTTGGTGTTATTTTGTAGATAAATAAAGTTTCAGGACATTCTGGAGGTGATTTGGAGCAAAACAGTGAAAATTGGCAAAAATGGCATTTTGGTAATTTGGGCGCGTCGCGACGCCTAACGTGCGCCGAACAGTGCTAACGTAAGCCGGGTCCATAAATAAGAATTTGAGAAAATTTGACTTTGCTAACGTGCGCCGTGCCACATGTCACCATCACAGCCGATCTGCTAACGTGAGCCGTGCCACGTGTCATCATCCTACGGTGCCAACAGTCGCCATCGCCACGTGTCACTCCACCTGTCAGCCACATCATCATCGGTTGACCGAGTCAAACTGCCATGTCATTGCCACATCATCATCAACCAATCACAGCGTGCCACGTGTCGCAATTCTATGGTGCCGACAGTCACTTTACCACGTGTTGCCATGTCAGCATCAATTATTGGCTCTCTTATCCCTATCTGACACGTGGCGGATAAGAATCTGAGCCGACCAATCAGAAGCAGCCACGTGTCATAATAATTGAGCCCCAACCACCTTGCCACGTGTCACCTTATCACCTTATCCAGAATTTGCAGCCGACGAACCAGAGCGTGCCACATCAACAGAAGCTGGCGTAGCGACGCCAAAGGCCTTGGCGTCGCGACGCTGGAGGCCTACCAGGGTCTATAAATTGAGCTCGAGATTTCAGTTTTAGTTGTACCATTCTCCCTCACTTCTTTGATGTAAAGAGGGAGTTTCTCTCTCTAGTTTCTTTTAGTTTTGTAAATAATTTTAATTACGTTTTGTAATAATAGTAATTCACTTTCTTACTTTTTACATTTTTTACTATTCACCATGAGGAGGTAACTTCCCCAACTAGGGTGAAAGGTAATTCTTTTACTGTTACTATTTAGATTAATCTCCCTTAAAAATAATATATTCACTATTTAAAATATTGATTTAAAAAGGATACCGCCATATTGGTCGGTTGGTAATTCATTTTAATCTGGTTTAAACCTGACTAATCAAGGATACCGCTAGATTGGTCGGTTGGTAATTAAACTTTCTTACCGCCTATATGGCAGGTTCATGGACAAATCTTTTTACCGCCTTAATGGCTGGTTGGACTTAATTTGACTAAATCAGGTTACCGCCTATATGGCTGGTTGGTAAAATAATCACAAGTTTATATATTATATTATGGGAGATATCTAAATTAGTAATAGTAAAAGTAATTCCTTTTACCTTAGCATTTTATTTTATTGTAATTTACTTTTCAGTATTTACTTTACCGCATTTTTACTTTATGTCTTTTATTTTCAAGTTTTTACTAGCCCTAGTTATGTGTTGTAACTAAATTAGTAATCTGGGGTTGTGATAACTTTTAATATCACCAGTTTATAAGGGGTTAGATTATAGTTTGGGTATTATAAAGATTTATTTATTGAGTCTTAATCTTAATGTTTTTTATTAACTGGCCACTAATAAAATTGATCTGGTAAATCTAAAATGAACTATACATAGAGATTTTAGGTTTCAGCCTTAAACTCAATAGCCCACGATCTTCCTTGAGGATAGATAACCCTTTAATAGATTTCCTTATAGGATAGACATATACCTATCGGGCGGGGGTAGCCATAATTGGAACTTAAACTTAATGAATCCAGATAATTTGGTTGACATAGACATATGGTTCAATTGGGTTAAACTGGGTATTTGTGTCTGACCATCGACAGAGGCTTACACATAATTTAGTGTTCCAGGTTAATAAATCAATATATTACCCAACTATAAAATAACTACTTCATCTTTAAAATGATATTGGAAGAAATCACAACCCTAAATAGTTTTTAATATTGAATTTTCTTAAAATCTACTTTCGAACAATTTTATTTACTTGTTTTTAAAAATTTAGAATCGTCACCATTTCAAATCAATCAAACAACCTGTTAGATACCAGTAATCATTTGACCTCATAAAATTAATAGCTTAGATATTAAGTCATCTTGGGATCGATATTTTTATACTACTTGAACGATACGTGCGCTTGCGTTATACGTGTGTGTTTTCGCCGGTCAAGTTTTTGGCGCAGTTGTCGGGGACTTATTTATCTTTCACTATTAGTTTTGGGGTTAGATACATTACTTCTATCTATTTTTTTTTTACTTATTGTTTTTGTTTTCTTGTGTTTCAGGTTCTCAGAAACTTCATGAGACGAACCAGAAGCTTTGAACTCCGACCGTTTGACCCGGAAATTGAAAGAACCATCAGACAGTTGAGAATGGAAAGGCGAGAAGGCCAAGAAGCTTTAGTCAACATGGAACCTGAACCGTTGGAGGTTGCACCACAAATACCCATTCGAGACAGAACCATTCCGGTGGTCGACGACCTCATTTCCTGTATTGTACTTCCTCCCTTACCAGCAAATGCGTGTGACATCAAAATATGCATTCAGATGATTCAGCAGTCAGTTCAGTTCGGGGGGAATGCAACTGAAGATCCTAATGCCCACATCAGTAACTTCCTGGAAGTTTGCGGCACTTTCAACTACAACAGAGCATCAGAAGAAACAATGAGACTGCAAGGTTTTCCATATTCCTTGAAAGACAGAGCAAAAGCTTGGCTACATTCACTACCAGCAAGTTCCATCACAACTTGGAACACTCTAGCCACCAAATTCCTTGCAAAGTATTTTCCACCAGCCAGAACATCAAAACTGAGAAATGACATCACATCTTTTGTACAACAAGATTCAGAATCCCTCTGCGAAGCTTGGGAAAGATTCAAGGATTTACTCCAGAAATGTCCTCACCATGAGATTGCAAAATGGCTTCAAATCCAAACATTCTATAATGGACTTTCTGGAATAATGAGAACCACAATTGATGCTGCTGCTAGAGGAGCTTTAATGGCAAAAGGAGAAGATCAGGCTTGTGACTTAATTGAAGAAATGGCCAACAACAATTCCTTATGGCCAACAGAAAGGAGCATGATCCAAAGAATTGCAGGAATTTATGAAAGTGGAGCCAATACAACAGTCAACGCCAAGCTAGATCAGATATGCAAATTCATGGAGACTCTTACCATTGGATCCACAAGTTCACCATATGGAGGAGCACCAGAGTCGAACCAACTTGAAGAGACGGTGAATTATGTCAACAATTTCAACAGAGAGGGGAACAATCCATATTCCAACACCTACAACCCAGGGTGGAGGAATCATCCTAATTTTTCATGGAGCAACAATTCAGGCTAACAGCAGAACTATCCACCACCTGGATTCCAGCAACAGAACAAATGCCAGGAGCAGGCAAATGAACCAGGAATAACTGAAGTGTTGACCCACTTGAAAAAGATAGAAGCAAAACATGACTCTCAAGCAGTAAGATATGATGCTATGTTTCAATCCTAAGTAGCATTAATCAAAGTCAATCTGCTTCTATTAAAGCACTGGAGAATCAAATTGGACAACTGGTAAATGCTCAGAGTTACAGACCGCCATGAAATCTTCCCAGTAAAACAGAACCAAATCCAAGGAACATAAGGAATGAGCAGTGTCATGCCATCATGTTAAAAAGGGGTACTGAAATCAACAAAGATATTGGAGCCAAAACAGCTGCTGAGGAAGTTCCAAAAGAAACAAAGCAACAGATGGAGGAAAAAGAAGCAAAGGAAAAAGAACAGATCACTCCACCTCCACCTTTTCCTCAGCGTCTTCAGAAGAACAAATTGGACAAGCAGTTTTCTCAGTTCCTAGAGATCTTCAAAAAGCTGCATATCAACATTCCATTTGCAGAAGCGTTGGAACAAATGCCCAGCTATGCCAAATTCATGAAAGACATTCTTTTACGAAAACGGAGATTGGGAGATTACGAGACAGTAGCATTATCATAAGAATACAGTGCTATCATTCAGAGGAAATTTCCCCCAAAGTTGAAAGATCCTGGCAGTTTCACTGTTCCTTGCACCATAGGAGAACATGACTTTGGTAAGGCTTTGTGTGATTTAGGTGCGAGTGTTAATTTAATGCTTTTTTCTATTTTCAGGAAATTGCAGATGGGAGAAACAATGCCCACCTCAGTCTCTCTACAACTTGCTGATAGAACGCTCGTATTTTCGAGAGGTGTAGTTGAAGATGTGCTAGTCAAAGTTGACAAATTCATTTTTCCATCAGATTTTATTGTCCTTGATATGGAGGAAAACGCAGATGTGCCAATCATCCTCGGGAGACCATTCTTGGCTACAGGTCGAACCATTATTGATGTACAAAAAGGAGAACTAACCATGAGGGTACAAGACCAAGAAGTAACATTCAATGTTTTCAAGGCCATGAATTTCCCAAATGATGAAAAGAAGGGGGAATGTTTCAGACTTGATGTGATACATAGTACCGTTCAGAACTCTGATGAAAGACAAAGTTCTACTGACAAACTTAAAGCATGTCAATTACCTGTGGAGCCTGAAGATAAAGCGCACTGCGTACTGAAGAAGCCTATTCTTGCACTACAAGCAAAAAAAGAGAAAAAGTTCCACCAGCTCAACGAATTCGAAAAATTTCACATACAGCATTTTGAGGATGCCAAATTGTACAAAGAAAATGGCAAGAAAAGACATGATGAGAAGTTAGTGCGCATACAACTGGAACCAGGGCAGAAGGTACTGTTAAACAAATCAAGGGTGAAATTCTTCCCATGGAATTTATGTATATATTGTGATTTGGTGTGTTTAGTTTTTGCAGGTAAAGTCATTTCACGATGAAAGAAACTCTCACAAATCTGCACAAGCAATTTCCTTCTCTCCCTCAAAAATCTCTGATGAAAGTCTACAAAGCTCGCTTGGAACGGATGAGATTACTGATGATCAAAGGTATTCCTACTGACATTTGTTGGTTAATTGAAGCATGGGTTCGATTGGCAGGTGAGGTCTTCTGACTCTTTTATTTCACATCTGCCTGGTTTAGGAAAGAGCACATATGCTAAAAAGAGAAGAGCCAAAAGAATGTGTGTTTGTTATAAATGTGCTCGTATGTTTTGTAATACTCGTTGTCGTTCTTTAGGAATGGTGTCTGATAACCGCGAAGATAAGATTAATTTCATTAGGGATGGCTTGAGTAAAGAGTATTTGGATGACATATCTAAAACTCTTGATACGCATCCCAGTGGATGTATGTCTAATGAAATTCGCATGTTATATGCACAATTCCAAAAGGAAAGATAATTGTTAAGTCTCGAGAATATGACTCAAAAAGACCCTGTTTGCCAATTTATAAGAAAATTGGATGGGAAGTTTGTCCCTGACGCATAGACGTCAAACAAGCCGCTATTTTTCTTGTAAATATAATATCTCTTTGTCTTTTCCAGATAATTGTGATTTGTTTTGTTGTTTTCTTTTGTTTTTCTCTACAGGATCCAGACCTTTTGACTATCACGATATTATTTTACTATTTGCTATTAATCGTCTTTGGAAGATACTTGTGCTATTTTACACACCCTTTCAGGTATTATAAATTCAACTCATCATTTCACTTTTGAAGACATCCAGAGTAAAACATGGAAGCCACTTCAAGAAGACGAGTTGAAAACATCTGTGTATTTTTGGTAGTAGTGTTGGTGTTAAGCCACAATACGTAGAAGCAGTACATGAATTGGGTCGAGTCTTAGCTGCAAGAATATGCACTTAGTATATGGCGGAGGCAATCTTGGACTAATGTGGATCGTTTCAAAGGCCGTCAGGAAGGAGGCAGTCACGTTTTGGGAATCATCCCAAAAACCCTTGGCAGGGCAAAATCTTATTGGATCATCAAACGAGATGAACTGATCGTGCCATGTATGTCTGAACGATTAGTAGAAATGATTAACTGTGCTGATGCTTTTATTGCTTTGCCAGGTGGCTTGGCACATTGGAGGAATTTTTTAGTGCTATCTTGGGCGAACCTAAACATACACCAGAAAAACCGCTTGGACTGTTTAACGTTGATGGATTTTACGATTTTCTTTGTGTGTTTCTTGATGATGCTCGGAGAATGAGTTCGTGTCAAAACCTATGAAAGAACTCCTCTTCACTGCTAGAACTGCTCCAGCTCTAATAGATCAACTCTTAGCCTATGAACCACAAGTTGACCCTATCCTTTCAAAGATTAAATTGGTCCGAGGACGATCGTGGAAAGAGGCGTCGGATTAATCTGGATCTTAACCTTTAATTTCCTGTGGAATTTCAGCTAACCAGGTACGACCTTCTAAACTCTTCTTCTACTGTTTAAGACATTGAGGACAATGTCTCATTTAGGTTTGGGGGAGGGAATTAGTTGATCAGTACCTTGTTTTTAGTTTGTGTGTTATTTTTATTTTTAGTCCAAAATTTTTCGAAAAATTTCAAAAATTACAAAAATATTTTGCGTTTTTGTGTTTTTATTTGACTAAAAAATGTGAAATTGGTAAAAGATATCTGAGTAAGGAGTTTCCACTCCTGAGACGTATCTCAAACCAATTGGTTTGGGAGTCACTGGCCCAAAGCTCGCTACATTGATCAAAGATGCTGTAAAAATATATATATATATGAAGTCTGAGTAATTAAGTCCGTAGGGGTGTCTTAAACCTGGTGCCCTAAAGCCACTGTTTGGGAGTCACCGACCCAACACTCGCTACATAGATGGAAGATATTGTATATAAATAAAAAATCAAAAATCAAAGAAAAAATCAGAAAAATGAGAAAAATATTCCATTGCTACAAAAAGGAGTGAAATCTGATAGAACTTTACGACAAAAATATTACTCTCTTATCAACCGCATTGTGATGTTGTGGGCAAAAATGAGTTGATTAATATTTTGTTCGTTGTGTATATGGAGAATGGTAAATATAATCGGAGAATTTACTTATTCAGTAATTTAGAAAGAAACAAAACAACTAGTAACTTGGAGTAGAAATTTCACCTAATTAGCCACTAACTTCTTTATGTGTGCATTAGTTTAACTACCTTTTTAGTTTTAAAAGGTAGTTAAACTAATGCACACATAGGGGTTTAAAAGCTTGTTGCATTAGTTTAACTACCTTTTTACTTTTATAAAATGTTTGTGGGTATCATTGCTGTAAACCCTCACGAGACTACAACTCATCCACTAGGGACACCTAGGGGTTTAAAGGCTTGTTGCATACACTAAATGCAACCGTGATTCCTACGAAAGTGGCTTAGTTAAATTTTATTATGTATTTTTATTTTGTATTTTGCTAGAGGACTAGTAAAATGTTAGGTTTGGGGGTGTGATGAATGGTAAATCTATCACTATTTCCCACTCATTAACCTAATATT
>SKCR01000889.1:0-28625 GCA_019454045.1 Zanthoxylum bungeanum
GTACAAAAAATGTATATATTTATAAAATTATGCTTTGTGGCTTATGCATCAAGATAACTTTATTATCACAACTTGTGCTCTTGATGCAAAGCATATATTGATTAACGAATTGTTAAATGCTGACGTTGTTGCTGTTGAGTATCATATTTTGTTTAATTGTCTTTTATGCTAACTAATGGTTGATGTTTGTTTGCTATAATTTGATAGGTGCACTTGAAGCACCTGGATGGCCACATTGAAGAGGTAGTGTTGTAAGCACTTTCAATTGGTTTTGAGCTCATAATTATGCTGCTTCATCCGTTTTAAAATCTTAACTAAAACAGGTTCCTTATTTCTGTCTACCAGCAAACGACTTGGTTGATGTTATTGCCCCCTCTTGCTATAGGTGATTTCTTACTTTCTGCTCTGCTCAACTAAGCTTCAATTTATAAATCAGTTTTCTGGGCTGAAGTAAAATTTGTTTACGACGGAAAATAGTAGATTCAACAAATGTTTTTGTTTGTACAGATAATTATTTATTTACTTACTTATTATGCTTGTTATAATGTTTTGTTGAACAGCTGTTTTGACTACACAAATGCTTTAGCGGTGAGTTATATAAACCTCTTGAACTAGCATGTCATTTGACACTTTGCTTAACTTGTTAATTTTTTGAAGTAAGAGGGTGGGCAAAGCCCAAATTCACTTTTTCAATCCTTTATCTCCCCCAAGATTCAAACCCGAGTGACAAGCTAAATTGAGCTACTTGAAAACCACTCGGCCATGCCCATGAGAGCAGCTTTACTTGTTATTTGTCACAATTTAGTCGCTAGAATGGGAACTCTAAAAACTTCGAAGATAAGATATCAAGATTAAAATATTCTCTTACACCATGTTGAAACGCCATTAGTCTCAAAAGCTTAAGATGATAAGAAATGGCCCAACTATAGCCTTTAAAGTCTTCAACTTTATTTACTTGTTTACTTTTTCTTTCCAATGGTGAAGCGTTGAAATTATTTTATTTACCAACTGCAGAGCTATTGTACTTTGTCATATTCATGTTCTTATTCTTTTACCTTTGAACTATCACAGAAGTTTTTGAGTAATTCCCTTTGATGCTTACTTCTTTGTTAAGGTTTAGGTAGAGAGAAAAGTAAACGAGTCTTAGTTACCATATTCTTATAATTGCCAAAAATTCCTCGGGTTATTGAGTTATGTTAAGTCCCTTATGTAACTTCAGGTAGTTCAAAGTCAAAAGTAGAATCAGAGGGGAGAGAAAGTAAAAGAATCTCAGACTTTTGAATAACTAACATGCTTAAATGTGGTAACAATGGGCGATATGTCACCACGTTTCTCAAGCTCCTGAGAAATAAGATTGAATACATGGTTATCGGTACAAAACTTGAATTTCTGGCATAAACACATGCACATGCACACAACCCATAGCTATCTTTCCAAATCTGCTGGGGTATGTCGATGCTTGGCATTGCATGTGTTAATGTCATGCTTCTTACAAGTTACATTTCTGGTCAACTTTAGGATCTGGTGGTCGGATACATGGGTGTGCCCAAATATTCTGGAATCAGCATGACACAGCATCCCCAGTATATTACTGTCAGGTATTGCCATTTCTGAGATTACTAGTAGGCTGGGAAGTGTTTTGGAGTTGATCTAGTCCATAGTCTTTGTGTTCGGTCGCCTTTCTGAGAAATGCTTTCATTTTATTCAATAGTTTTTTCTAGTTGCATTAATTTTTCAGTTAGATATAATACTATGCTGTTCTTTGCCCTTTTTCTTTAACCTTTTTTTCCCACTGCCTTCAAATTCCAGAAATGAACGCGGAAAGGAAATGCTCAGTTTGGTTGAAAACCTTTTGGAGATCACTCCAACAATCAGTAGTGTAAGTTCTAATCTCTATCTTCCTCGGGTTATTTTAAATATCATATAAATAAATAAATAAAAAGGCATCAATGTCATTTATTTTGTTTCAGGGTGACAGACGTCCATTTGTTATGGAGACTGTTAAGGCAGACGATAATGCTAAGATGGGTATGTATGGCTTCTTTACAAGTTTTTTGTTTAAAATATTTTGCTGTTTAGTCTTAGACTTTGCTCATGCAATTTTAATCACTTTTTACTGGACAGACATCTGATGTTAGTGTCATAAAACTGGAAAAACAATTACCTTAAGTCATCTCTGCATCCTAAGACTGAAAATCATTGTAGCAAAAGAGAAAAGTGCTGAAATTTCATATCCACGATTTCATTTCAATATCATATTTCTGCATCCCGTGCCTGACATCCTGTGGTTCCCAAATATTAAAGTACGACTTCATATTCAATTATCTTTACAAATTGCTGCGCATAGATGAAAATCTCTCTTAAATTTCCTTCAGGGAAGGGTCCTTCTCAACCTGCCCCGAAGTTTGTTGGGAATTTGATAGCTTTTCTCATAAACTTGGTAAAGCTTCTTGGTCTTCTATGAACTGTTTTGTAGTAAAAAGCAAGCAAACAAATCATGTTAATGCTAACTCACTCGGCTTCTTTTTGGTTCAGATTGGCCCAAAGGGTTTGGAATTTGCCCGTTATTCGCTTGACTACCATACCATCAGGAACTATTTGCATGTAAACCGCGCTTGGGGAAAACAAAGGTGCATTCAAATGAATACCGGTTTCTTTATGGGATGACCCAGTTGCCTATGTTATTAATGTTTTAAATGTCATTACAATTACATGCAGAGCTGAGAAGCACATGCCTTCATATGCAAAGAAAATTGTGGAGATGTACAACCAGAATGGTCAAATAGATCAGATGCTTTCCAGCAACAGCAAGTAACCATTCCTGTGTATGCCATGATTGTAAAGTGAAATATGGTAGTCATGTTGACACAACACCAGTTCACTCTTTGGAATTGATTCTGCTATGTATGATAATCAGTAGCACATAATTTGATGGCATGATAAAATATTATATCAATGCACTGGTAAAAAAGTTCCGGCCACCGAGCTTAAGCCCAACCCTATCATTTGGATTTGGGCTTTAAATAATAAGCCCAATTTGGCCCAATTTTCTTTTTTCTTACAAAAAACTAAAATATTATTAAACAATATTAGTTTTATTAAGTACACCCACAAATTTTATCAAGTATACTCCATTTTCACTTTTTTTTAAAAAAAAACATCAGTTATCCTAAAACACTCTTCTTGTACTAACTATACCCATTAAATATATAAAGCACACCTCAATATTTTTGAATCAACATAAATCTTATCGGGCTGATAAAAGTCCGGGCAGGGTCAAGGATATTTTCAAGCAAGACTTTTTCGGGCCTAGGCTTCGAGAAAATCTTTGGTGCAACAGTGGTACCACGTCATCCATGCAACAAGCCAATCATCATTTGCCACACGTGCTAAAAAGTCAAAAAACAACTAAAAAATAGGAAGAAAATTAAACATGTTATTTTTTAATTGGTTAGTGGTATCACGTCATCCATATCATTGTTGCACCAAAGATTTACTCCTAGGCTTCATTAAGCACCTCTCCAGCTTCGGCTAGGCTTGGCTAAGCCTGTGCATAGCCTGTGAAATTGTCATCCCACCGACGGGGTGGCCTCCGGAACAGCCGGTCGTAATTTTTTTTTAATAAAATTAAACATAAATTAATTTTGGTTTAAATTAATTTTAATTTGAAAAAAAAAATTTAGATAGTATTTTAGAATTAAAATAATAATAGAGAGTAATTGAGAATTTGAGATATTGAGAAATATGAAATGTAGAAGAAATTGAGAAAATAGAATTGTACGTAGAAAGATTGAGATTTGAGAAAATTATTGTTGAGAAAATAATGAATTAAGATGAGTATTTATAGAAAAAAAATTATAAATATTTTTGAATAAATAAAAAAAATTGATTTTAGTGACCGTTAGCTTTTAAAAATATTTTATTTTATTTTTATGATTCTCGTTCGAATCGAGCCGAATATTTTCGGTTCCGGAATTGATACCGACAATTCCTGTAACCAGAGGCAGTTCCGGCTACGAACGGCCGGGCCTACCACCACATTCTCAAGATTCCCAACTCTCTCTTTTTATTCTCTCACCATGTACAAAAATGCAAATATACATTTTTGACTCATATTTTGACTCTCAGACGTAACAGAGCCTTATAAAATAATGTTTTTCAATAATTAAAATAGTAAGGTGTTAAACTTTAATAATTATTTATAGTCATTTGTTATTTCACACAAATACAAACTAACATTTTTTTTTTCTCTATTTGACTCGTCTGTTGTTGAATTTAGATATATAATTTAATATAAAGATGATATAAGTTTTGAATATTTAAGTTCATATTTCGATTAAATGTCTTACGCTGACACATCGGAAATTGTCCTGTATAAGAGTTTGGATATCGTAAATATACATGAACAAAAAACGAAGAGACATGTTTTTTTTTGGATGAAAAGTTATATATTTTAAAAGGAAAAAACATATCCCTTAGATGAAAAATCATATGTTTTGAAAGTTTAAGTGTTTTATTATCTATATATTTGGATAATGTATGGGCCAAAAATATATACACAAACACTTTTTGTTTTTTATTTTCATCCAATATACAAAAGTTCTCAAGCAAGAATTCAAGTAGTGTTGGCTTTCATTCTTGATTTGTTTGGTTGTATCCTATAGTAAATTTGATTCTAGCCCTATTGATGAGACCCAGGATGCAGCCCATGAGGCGATGACCCATTTCAGATTCTTGAGAAGATCAATGACAATGCCTATAAAGTAGATTTGCCAGGTGAGTATAACATTTATGCTTCCTTTAATTTTCTAATCTATCTTTGTTTGATGCATATTCGAGGTCGAATCCTTTTGAGGAGAGGGGGAATGATGAGGCCCAAGATGCAGCCCATGATGCACAAGGACGGACCACTACCGTGCATGAATTCATATAGATGACCATATCCGACTATTCACGAGTCTCTACTACATTGAGTATGAGTTTAAAGCTGGATGAACCTGTGATGGTGAACCTTATTCAGGCCGTGGAGCATCAAGATACTTCGGTCTAATTTATTATAGTTATTTGTTAGTTATTGTTGTTTCAATAGTCTAACCTAATGGACCATGAGTAATGGAATCTTGTATAGATATGTGGGTATTCGTTGGAGCAAATACTAAATGACTCACAGATGTTTCCTAATAGTTGGTAGTACACACTACCGTCAATAGGAATATCCTCGAATCGAGTAGCATATATGATCCTTTGACTATAGGATAATATTGATTTTTTGTGTGGTCCTCCACACTTTGATGATATGTATGTTAGAGACATTTCATGGTCTGACCGCTAGATGTTAATTTGGTGTTGACTGATAGGATCCGTCAGTCTGTATGTTTAACATAAGGGGTTTATGTATTTGATGAGCAGTCAATATATATATATTCTGCCCTTTTATTTTAATATTATAATCGATAAACTTAATTAGTACATAAGTCATGAATTATGCTTGTAACATAACATAATATGTGCATATGTGCCGATACGAAATCTTTAGGGTGGCCTCTAATATTGAAAAATGATTATGCGTTGTGATGCCAAATGTTGCGCGTCGCGCGTCGCGACTCCCACTCGGTCAGACCTGAGGCAGAGAGCATCTTCTTATTATGTGTTGCGACGCCAGATGTTATGCGTCGCGACTCCCACATGATCAAACCTGAAAATGAGCCTCTCCTTTTCACGCATCTCGACACTAGCCTATTGGAGTCACGACGCTCGCCTGATTTCAGGGCCAAGCACCAACTTTTCATTGACAATGCCCAAAATAATCCCCAACACTATCATCCAAACTTCAACTTAACTTAACATAAATTCATTTCATATCATCAACCAAACACAACCCATTATCTAGTATCATCACATCATAAAATATAATCCCCCAACACAGCCATACATAATTGGCCAAGGAATTAATACTATGGCCTTAGAAGCTTTCAAAACCAATCACATTTATCCCATACCAAACATTATCCCAAGCATGCTTCATCAAAAATTTTCATTAAAGAAACAAAACTTATCTTCCAATACAAGAATAAGTTTCAGCCAACCCTTACTCTTAATGGAAAATTGGGCATTTACACATTAAAGTTTCATTCTATGTTAATACTATCATGATACCCTCCAACATGTGTGCTAGCAACACTATCAAGGCCAAATAAATAAATCCAAACCCTAGGGTATGCAAGGTGCGAATTTGGGCTTAAGTTTCTTTGTCCAAAATTGAAAAATGAGAAGATAAAAAGAGAAAGGAAGCTTACCTAGCTTGGAAATGTGCTTGAATGGATAAAAAATGTCTTGAAAATGAAGACAAGAGAGAGAGAATATAATCAAAAATTTTCCAATGCGGAAGTTGTAGGTGTCGGTCTTAGCTTTTCGATGATTTAAAATTCATAAAAATCGAAGATCATATGAAAATGTTGTGGCCCAAATACTAAGGGCTGTCCAAAATAGAACCTAAAATAAATTTAGTATTGGAACTGCTAAGAATTTATCGGATGTTCAAAAAGTAATTCATGAGCACATACACGCTTGAGCATGATTTATATCATGTATTATGCCACCTATAATATAGTAGTCGTCGGGATTATCGGGGTGTTACAAATATAGTTTTGATTCAAAAGAAAAACCATTGGCAGGGGAGAGTTGAACTACTCTTATATATGGTAAAAAGCTTGAGATGCCGAAAGAAGAAGCACCACCTCTGCTTGATTTTTGTATTGCAGCTGATAGTGTGACTGAGATTGTGTAGCAAGTTACAATTGATGGGAAACCAATTATTTATAAGGACGATGTCATTAATATAGATTTACCAGTTTACATTGAAGACAAGAAGGTTATTCTTGAAAAGGATTTGGTTGCAAAGATGATGTTAGTTGGGGAGCACATCGAGCAAAATTTGGAGAAATATAAGTGTTATTCAATGATTGTTCATTCTTGGACATCTACATCTCATTACTAGATCATTCATAAGCAAAAGAAAAGGATTAAATACAAAGATTTATGGGTTTTAATGAAGACTTGTGAAGAAAACTACAAGTTTGATATACTAGATGCATTATCACTCTACCACAAGTTTCATTCTCTAGATAATAACTAAACTCGAGGATGAGTTCTTTCCTAAATAAGGAAGACTGTTGGAATAAAGAATTGAGTTTTTATTCTAACGAGGTGAATGATTGTTCGAACCACCATCCACGGTTGTTGGATGGTTGTGTTTGTTCGAATGGTACGATAACTTGTTCGAACGAACGAAACCTGATTTTTTATTTTAGATGTTTTTCGTTTCTATTTTAATCCAATAAGGCTCATAGGGTTTAGGGACTGCAAATTAAAAGTTTTTAGGGTCAGTTTATAATTTTAGTTTACAATAAAAGAGTTTTTAAACCTTTATTATTCCTTTAAATTTTAATTTGACCTTTATAGTATGACAGTGAGAAATGTTATCCTCAGTAGTCTATTGTAGATTCTGAGAATACCTGTCTCTAGTCGCACTAATTGAACAATTAAGGATCTGCTGGTTAATGTCGATATTAAACAATGTATTTTGGCTAAAGAATGCAAAGTGGCATTTTAGAATATTTTCTTCGAATGAGAGATCCGTTGTGATTTCTTTGTTTGAAGAGTTCATTCTAGAATGGCCCTAGAGTTTGTATTCTGCTGAGATCAAAGTTTGATATACTGGCTTAAAGAGCCTATTGTAGACTCAGGTAAGCATTCCGTAAATATGTGTTCTCTAATTTTGATACAATCAGATTGTCTAATTTTATCAAAGCATAGAGAATGCATATTTGATAATAGGGTCAGTGGGAACGTACAGATTTCTTTCTAGTGTTATATATCATAACTATATTATCATTATTAAAGTAATAATGATATGTTAGTGAAGTAAAATGTTTACTTAAGTCTTATTTTCTCCGTAAAAGCAGTGAGAGTATTCTCTGATATATTTGATATAAAGTTTTATATATGATATAAAGCTAAGAGACTTGTGAGATACTATCATTAGTCGTGTATTAGATATGATCTAATAAATGACACAGTAACATTATTTGTATGACAGTTAGTATAACTGTTTGACAGTTAACGTGTCTTTTATATATATAGTATTTATATTTCGTAAAGGATGATTCCTTTGTTGAAAGAGAAATTGATTAGAATGTCTAGTCAATTTCATGCATTATATGATGATGGCATAATGAATACTATATTATGTTCGATTAAAGATATCAATTTAATCGTAATTGTTACGAGTTATTTTGATATGCTACAGACCATATGATGGATCTTGAAACATGTTCTTTGTGATCTTTGTGATATTAAGAATAAGTTTCTTATTCATGGAGAATTTAGTCTGCAACCATAAGGTCATATTATTTTTTATCCTAATTATGACATTAGATGGTCGATGTTATATAAAGTCAGAATAGATGCAGTGGGAGTGTCACCGTTGATTCTACTAAACTAGTGGAATCAGTTGTAACTTATGAAGTATTGACTTGTGAAGTTGCATAGTGACTCTATAGATTAGTCGTTTTTATATTAGTGTAGTGCTTGCGGTTGTCTTAAAGTATTTGGATTTGATCTCTAAATACATAGATAACTCAGTAGCTATAATACAATACTGATATAACGTCTGAGTCATATTGATGTGGAATTTGGATTCTACAAAATATGAATGATGCTGGTTAAGGAAAACGGTTGGGTTTATTGGACAGACTCAATTTATTAAAGCAGGCTTACTTGTTGTTGCCTACCTCTTGAGTGCTAGGTGAGCTCTTGAGGGCCATGAGTATGTGATACATATTCAGATGTGTATATGATACTATGGATTGGCATTAGAGAAAATGGGAGAAATTGTTAGGGTTGGTGCTCAGAGTGCCAATCCGGATCGTATTTATGTCCGATTCATAAATACGAGCGATTCCATTTTCCATAATATTACTTATTTAATGGTAGCACCTTTGTCTTTTATAAACTTATTCGATCTAATTACGATTAGATATCTGATTACGATTAGATCGAAACTGAATCTGGTTCAGTGATACGTGTATATTAGACAAAGACCCTAGGATTTACAATGTAGTGCTTTCAGTTTGTAATTGACATTGGGAAGCGCACTATTAGATGTATATCCTTAAATAAAGTTTCTGATCAAGATTTACTAACACAGGTCGGTTAGTAAAATCCGCTGAGACCAGTACATGTCGTATATCGTGACTTGGTCTGATGGTTTATCCTAGTGAACCATGAGTCTCGGGAGACTCGTATAGACATATAGGTGTTTATGTGATAAGACACTGAATGACTCACTGAAGGTTTCCTAATAGATGGTACACCAACGTCAATAGGAACCTTCTCGAGTTGAGTGAGCATAGTGGTCTTTTGACTTGAGATACCACGATGGGATATTTGAGTTATCCTCCACACTTTGATGGCAGTCACGTCACCGATCTATTTAGATCAGACCTTCGCCTGTTCGTTGGGTGTGGACTGATGCTCATGATATCCAGTGCGTATCAAGATAGGGTCCGTCGGTCCTGTGTACAGGGCATATGCATCCGCACGTGTTTACGATCTACTAAATCCATGACCGTGGTATAACTTCAGAAATCAGTTTCGAGTGTTATTTAGATATCGTAAATTGAAAGTCGACTGTATTATACCGAACAGATTTGACGTTTTCATCTATATCTCAAGTATAATACAGATAGCATGTGACGGAGAGATTATATGTATGCTATGACCTCAGCTTGCATAGTTTAGCGAGATTATCCGTGGTCGTCATAATCCATGAGTGGGTGAATTATTGAGACAAAATTAGATTTCGTGACGGATAAACCTAAACTTAGAGAGTCCTACAATATGAAGTGTACTCGTTGAGCACTTGGGCAACTCGATATGAATAATACAGATTATTCATAATACTTCACCAGATTAAATGAGTTAATTCGGATCATTTAATCGATTAACGATAACACATGTATGAGGGGATTTTGTCCGATAATAATTATTGTGTATTTGTATTTGATACATAATACGATTAGATACACATTAATTAATGGTCAAATGAGATTTTGACACATGCCATATATATATATATGTATTTTTTATTTATTGTAAATAAAATACATATATAATAATAATTACATTAATTAATTATTTGGATATTTAATTGTTAAAATTTTGAATTATTAATTAATAAATTTTTTCCATAAATGTTATGGAATTTGTCCAATTATTATTGGTTGATGTGGCATGATTTAATTATACTTTAGTTGTACTAATTTGATTGGCTAACATAAAGTGTAATTATTATTTAATTTGATTAAAATGAAAAAAGGCCAAAATGACCATTTTAACCCCACTTAGTATGTCATCTTAGATTTACAAAAGGGAAATTTTTATTTTCTTCTTTATTATTCTATGATGGCCGAAAACCTTAACCAAAGATGCTCTCAAATGGTGTTTGATGAAACAAAGGGGAAATTAAGGAAATCAAGAAAAAAACTTAGGAAATAAAGGAATTAAAGGTAATCCTATATACCTCTAAGCTTGAACGTATGTTTCTTATTTTCTTGGTGATCTAGTATGATTCTAGGGTTTCTTTTTCCTTAAGAATTTGGGGCTTTTGGTTGTGGTGGTTGAATTAGAAGCTTGTATGCATGTGTGAAGTGTTTTTGGAAGTAATTAGTGTAATTATTATCCAATTTGATCAATTGTTGATGAGTTGCTATTCTAGAGTATTATCACCACTCTTGTGACACCTATAATTGTTCTTGGGTTGTTCATATGTGGTGACTTTGGTTGGTGTCTTGATTAATTAGATTAATCTTGAAAATTTGGATTTAAAGCATGAAAATTGGAATTTTTGGCTTCTGGATCAGATCTCATGAAACTGAAAATTATGTGATGAATTTGATGTCATATGAACATAATGGATGTGTTTTGGGAGTTGGAACAATTTCCCAAAAGTATTTCGGAGTTGAAATAAGTGAAAACGGCCAAAAACAGTGTTACCGGGTGACTTTTGAGCCAACCAGGTGAACTGCCCTGACACTATTGGGGCTGACCTGGGCAGTCCCCATAAGGGTCGGGTGGTCGGTTCGGTCAAAAATGCATTTTGCGTTATTTTACGGAAAAACAGTTTTCGTAAAAGTTTCGCGACGTTTCAACCTTATTTATGTTGATATTTGATATTGAATAAATAGGTTTATGTGAAATATTAATAAATTATTCATATTAGATATTGAATAATTTATTCGGTAATTTGAAAAAGTTTTAAATTACAATTTCACCCGAACCGCGCTTCCGCTGCGCCCATCGCCCAAAACCCCAACACAATTATAGATAATAAACTGCAGATAAACTAAAAGTGAATAAATAGATTTGTTTATGAAGTTGAAAACTCGTGAGAGTAAAAACCACTTCGGGTATAGGCTACCACCCAAATCCACTATATGAGAAACACTTACAGAGATGGTGAAAAGACCTAAAGCAACAACTTTGCCGACTCTATTCCCACAGCTGTAATCACCAGAGGAACTCCCCGAGCTTTCACCAAGCAACTTCCTTCATACCGTCTGAAGTCTCAATGAATTGAATTTGCTAGGCTACCCTACAGATCTTCGAAAACAATCTGAACCTTCAATCCTCAGAAGGCTTAGATATTGCTCAGGTTGTGTATGAATGGTGAATGGTGAAGATGCAAGAAGATCACTCACATGAAATAAGATTGAGACTTAAAGAGAGATATTCACAAGTTTGGGAAAACAAAAGAAAATGAGTTTAGGTTAATGTGTTTTCCTTAACTTGAAAGGGGGGGTGAGAGATTGCTTTTATAGGTAGGGTTTTCTAAAGGGAAAGACAGGTTTAAAAATGCATCTAGAAATCAAAAGATGCGACTGGCGTTAGAACGCACAAAGAACGCGCCACGAACGGGAGGAAATTTACAAAGGGCATTCGAACGAAACAAGAACGTAACACAAACGTGAAGACTCTGGAACGAGTTCGTTCGAACGAAATGGGAACGTGACTTGAACAGTTGCTCTCTGGAATGATCCCGTTCGAACGCACCAAGAAGGTGCCTCGAACGATTGCTCTCTGGAATGACCCCGTTCGAACGCACCAAGAACGTGCCTCGAACGATTGCTCTCTGGAATGACACCGTTCGAACCAAAACAGGAACATTCCACAAATGCAACACGTTCAAACGTGGAAGAGAACGTGCCACTAACGCCACGTGTTCGAACGCAGACACGAACTATCCACGAACGCAGCTCTGACAGAATCCTCTGCCATGACAGCAATACACTCAAGCACTTCAAGAGTAATTACAACTCAATGTAACACAGTTTGTTACGGAATTTTCCAACATAAAAAACCCAACAAACTCCCATTTTTGCATTCCTTGACAAAACTACCTAATACAAGGACTAAAACAAACAAAAACCCAAAAATAGTCAGTGTCCACCATCAAGACACAGACTAGTTATAATATTACTCAATCTAGTCCTAAGTCTCGAAGTGCTGAAGAAACGCAACTGAATTTCTACTAACTGAAACATCCATAAATAGAAAAAAAACTGTGAAAAGCAAGGGAAAATATCATAGCATAATAATGTATGAGTAAACAAAAATAAATATTAATTAAATGCTTGCAAGATAGAACAAAGGCTGACTTCATTTCATAAATAGCAGGTACATTTCATTAAAGTTTTTTTTAACATTAATTCATGTACATCAAATAACAAAAGATCTCCCCAAAAAACATAAAAAAAAAAACAAATGAGCTCCCCCTGAATCTAATAATCCCAAAATTCTCCCCCTTTTTGACACGAAATGACAAATGAGGATAATCACAAAAAACGAAAACCGAAGCGAAACTAGGAATCAGACTCAGAACCAGCAGAAGAACTCTCGTCGTCAGAGCCTGGCTGGGCATGCTCATAAAGCCAATCAACACGGGACTCCAGACAACAAATAAAATAGCGGATCTCGGATTGGCCTCCAGAAAGCAGCTTAAGTTGAGCCATGATATTCGCATGAGATTCCAAAATACGCTGATAAAAATCCGGAGGAGGACCAGCGGAAGAGGAGGAGGCAAAAGCGGAGGCTGGGGAAGCAGCAGATGGAGCAGCATCAGGTTCAGCAGCTGGTGGAGGAGCATTCTCACGAGCATGTGCAGGGAGATGATGGGCTTCTGCGGACACAGTCTGACGACCAATAGCTTCAGGAGAGGAAGCTGAGGATCATGCAAAAAGTCTGGAACCAAGGATGTGATGATCCGACGGATGACACACCCGTAAGGAAGGGTGTGTGCAGCATAAGAAGCGGTGCAGATACAAATCATCTTGCGCATAATGACATCGAGGATGTCAATAGACAACCCCAGCTCGATTGCATAGAGGAAAGCAATCTGGGAGATGGGTTGAGTGTTAACATAGGATTTAGGCCACAAGTTGTGACACATGATCCGGTTAAACAGCCGATATGAGGGTAGCAAAATAGTAACGACGATTGTACCACCGAGGAACGGACGATGATGGCCAGAGGCAGCATCCAGAATGAGCTGATCAGAAGGGCCTTCATTAGGCTGCCAAAGATACCGGGGATATAATACCTCAGGGATCGCAAGAATTCGAGACAAGACAGAAATGTCAATGTCTAGGTGATGGCCATGGATCGCAAGAATTCGAGACAAGACAGAAACTTCAATGTTTAGGTGATGGCCGCGAATGAACACCGAGAAAGAAGTAGAGGAAACCACCTCCTTATTGGAATAGAACTCTTGGATCAGTAAGGTGGATGGCCCAACAAATCTGGAAATGAGCGTGCCCCAGCCTCGGTTGATAAGAAGGGATGTAACGCCGGAATCACACAACTTATCCTTCAAAACATTACGGTCCAAACAAAGGCTGTGCCTAGGAAAGTGATCATCGAAAAGTCGAGCAGCTGCGGGACTGTGAAAATGATCCCGATGGAGGGAGTCGCGAGGACATTTTCTGGAGGGAATCGACTTCTTAGGCATCTAAAACACAATATAAGAAGAAAATGAAACAAATTAGAACAATATGTAATAGGAACACTGCGAAAACAGAAGACGAAAAGAAATTACACTGGGCGTTCGAACGTCGTTCTTGAGCTTTCGAACGCGCCATCAACAGAGACATAAAAACGTGACTTAGAATCATGCATTTCCCACACACAAGGACACACAAAGACAACAAACACAAAACCACAAGACATCATAAGCCTTAAATCGAAGAAAGAAGGCTAAAACAATGGGGACCGAAAGAAATTTAAAAGGAAAATGAACAAAAACCTAAGAAAGAAAAAAAATGAAAAACAACAAAAAAAATCAATAAAACTTACTGTAGTGGGACAAATCTGAGAAGGAAGTAGCAGATAAATTCAGCATCTGAGGGGATTGGAATATGAGGTGGAAGAAGGGGAGAAGAAATGTGTTGGAGAGATGTGCGAACACACAAAAGGGCAAAAAAAAAATTAAATGCCCGGAGGGCGTTCAAACGTGGGTCGAAGGAAAAACGAACGCCATGACACTGTTTAAAAAATGTTTGAACGTGATAACAAACGTGGACAGTCTGACAAGCAGCAAAACACAACTCAAGCACCGTATATCAGCCAATGATCCCAAACCAATAGCAAAAAATGGGGAAACACGCCACCCACACAAGATAAACACAACTACACGTGATGAAAATTAACAACTCAGTATAACTAGAGTTTGAGAGAAGAAAATATGCACAACAAGATAAAACTTAAGATCTGAAATTTATGGATTGAATAAAACATACACATGAAGTCTGAACCCAAGAACTTGCGGGACTCACAGAATGGTAGTCAAACCCAGCGCCACTAGGACCAAGATGAATTTTACAATAGAACCCCCATTTTAAAACCGACCTCATGAGCATATATCTCTTTCGAGTGAAGGGTTTTTCCCTTGTCTTTTGTTACTTTTCATAAGTCTCAAATATTTTTTTTTTGTTTTATTTTTTGTCGAATACTATAATCACAGAAGAGTGGCACAATGGTCAACTAGTCAAAGGTCATACCATACAGAGATCCGAGCAAGGAGAGTCACATGCTGCCAATCCAAGACACCATACATGCGACCAAGTTTCATATATAAAAATAGTGAGTGATAGAAGTCAAACATCAGTCATACTAAGAAGTAATAGACACCATAAATGCAAACCAAGTCACATGATATGGAATCATAGAACACACCCACTCGTTATATTGGGATCACAAGAGATGGATAGACAAGAGATGTTCTAGTGCAAGTGAAAACATTTTTTTTTTAATATAAGAAACGAATGAACTCACATAAAGGTAACATGCAGGGAAAAGAAGCACACTTCGAAAGAAGAAGAAAAAGAAGAGAAAATAAAAGACAAAATGAAAATAAAGTAGAAGAAGAAAAAGAATAAGAAATAAGTAACTCACGCACTTACACACATAAAAGACAGAGAGCTACGGAGAAATGCACATCCCTATGGCTGATCGAAGAAATTCAAATCGAATATTGTCAAGAGGTTTGGTAAACATGTCAGCCGGTTGATATTCGGTAGGAGGATACTCAAGAGAAACGACCTTAGATTCAACCAGTTTGTGAATGAAGTGATGCTGAATGTCAATGTGTTTAGTGCGAGAATGTTGAACATGATTTTTGGATATGTTTATAGCACTAGAATTATCGCAAAAGACTATCATAGTGGCATGGGTAATCCCATAATCATTTAACATTTGTTTCATCCAGAGCAATTGAGTGATACGGCTCCCAGCTGTCATGTATTCTGCTTTGACCGTGGATAATAACACGACATTCTGTTTCTTGCTCATCCATGCAACAAGATTAGTACCACATAGAAACATCCACCGGTAGTGCTCTTCATATCTTCTGCGCAACCAGCCCAATCAACATCAGAGTAACCAACTAGGACAGTATTGGAGTTCTCAGTATATATTAACTTATACTCGATAATGCCATGAACATAACAGATGATACGTTTCACATCGCTCAAATGAGATTCCTTAAGATTTTCCTGAAATCAAGCACAAACTCTCACACTAAAGGCAATGTCAGGTTTGCTTGCTGTTAAGTATAACATACTACCTATCATACTTCTGTACAATGTATGATCCACGATGTTGCCAGATAAATCACTAGTAAGCTTCAAACTAGTACTCATGGGAGTTCTAGTGTGTTTCTTACTTTCTAATCTGAAACGTTTGACTAGATTCCTATCATACTTGGATTGAGAGACGTACGTCTCATTTCAAAGTTGCTTAACTTGAAGCCCAAGAAAATAATTTAGCTCTCCTATCATGCTCATCTCAAACTCATGTGTCATAACATCAGCAAACTCATGTGCAAATGAGTCATGAGGTGAACTAAAGACGATATCGTCGACATATACTTGAGCAATAGTAATTATGCCATCGACCTTTCGAATAAACATAGTTCGGTCAACTCCCCCTCGAGACTAACTGTGATCTAAAAGATAAGAGGTGAGATGATCATACCAAGCTCTAGGAGCTTGTTTGAGACCATACAGAGCTTTCTTCAACCTATAGATAGAGTCAGGATGATCAATATCCACAAATCCTTTGGGTTGCTATACATAAACTTCTTCTTATAGGAAGCCATTCAAGAAGGCACTTTTGACATCCATCTAATATAGCTTGAATCTCATACCGCAAGCAACAGTGAGAAGGATACGAATAGACTCTAACCTGGCCACAGGGGCAAACGTCTCATCATAATCTATCCCTTCAACCAGGGTATAGCCTTGAGCCACTAGACGAGCCTTGTTCCTTGTTATGGTACCATGTTCATCAGTCTTGTTCTTGAAGATCCACTTGGTTCCAATCACATTAGTATTCTTAGGTCTAGAAACAAGGTGCCAGACATCATTACGAGTGAATTGATTTAATTCTTCATGCATGGCATTCACCCAGTTCTCATCCAGAAGTGTCTCTTCAACTTTTTTAGGTTCAATCTGAGACACATAACAAGCAAATGATAATTGATTAATCAATCTCCCACGTAGTCTCAAGCCCTCTGTGACATCACGAAAGACGTTCTCTTTAAGATGATTTAGCTTGACACGAGATGACGGGACCAACTCCTGAGATTTGTTGCTGTTATGGGAGGCACATTGTTCAGGATGATCATGTTTAGTCGTGTTGTCAGATGATCCTACACCATCAAGTTCTTCATCACTATGAATAATAGGAACTGACTCATTCTCATTATCACGACTGCAGTCAGCATCATCCACAGTCACATTGATAGTTTTCATAACGGTAAAAGTACGTTTATTAAACACTCTATAGGCTCTATTGTTCTGAGAGTATCCTAACAACATACATTCATCACTTTTGGCATAAAACTTTGTGAGATTCTCTATGTCTCTCAGAATGTAGCAAGTACTACCAAATACCCTGAAGTATTTGATTGTAGGTTTCTTACCCTTCCATATTTCATAAGGAGTATTTTCAGTTCCAGGTCTAAGAAACACACGATTGATAATGTGACAGGCTGCGCATACGTCATGACACGAGCCATTTCCTGGATAACTATGTTTTTCCTCTCAACAATTCCATTCTGCTGTGGAGTGATAGAGGCAGAGAACTCTTGCTTTATGCCCTTGTTGGCACAAAAGGATCCGAGATTGGAATTTTGGAACTCACGACCATGGTCAGTCTGAATCCTAGAAATGTTCAAATATTTCTCAGTCATCAGTCTCATGCACAAGACCTGGATGATTTCAGCAGCTTCAGATTTTTTCGAAGAAGGTCTACCCAAGTATATCTAGAGAAATCATCTACCACGACCAGAATATATTTTTTACCTCCTAAACTTTCGGTCTTGGAATGACCCATAAGATCCATATGAAGAAGTTCTAATGGTCTTTTAGTAAGAATGTGAGAGACACGAGTATGCTTAGCTCTAGTCTGCTTTCCTAACTGACACGGGCCACACACATGGTTGTCTTTCTTTCCTAATTTAGGAAGACCAATAATGAGATTCTGTTTCGAAACTTTCGATAAGTCATGATAATTTATGTTTCGTAACCTTTGATGCCACAGGTCAATCTCATCTAAACTAACCGTATTACACACAGAAGATTGACCAACAGAAATCCCATAGTAGTTGTTGGCAGTTCTAAGACCCTTAATGTAGGAAACGCTTTCCTCGCACAGCGGAAGCAATTAGGCACACGGATCGACCTTGGAAATTTTTTCTGTCTTCCCTTCCTTAAATCCGAATGTAACCAGCACTTATACTGAAGTTTTGCTTTTGTTTCAGACAAGATCTCAGCCCCGGAATGCGCATGAAACAGTCCCCCAACAGCCTCTGAACTGCAGTGAATTATTGGACTGTGTTACACCTGTTACACACGCGAACTGCACCCAAACCAACCCCTGATTCGCGTGACCTGCTGTAACGTTTTAGGTCTGATTTTTCACTCAAAAAAAATCCTAACTCAGCCCCAAAAAGTCCCCAAGGTGTTTCCCAAAACCCGAATTTAAAAAAATCAAAACCGAGCCCCGATTGTAACAAGTGAAGTGCGGCAATGAGGTATTATTGTTCCTCAATGCCGTGACTTACAAGAATGAATGAGAAGATGATTTGTTCAACGCCACAAGATCTTCTGAGCTATAATTCGTTACCAACGGAAAGTAGTGTGGGCTACACACACAAACAAATCCCTAAAAGTTTTAGAGATTAAATCACACACTAATAATATTTTTCTTATTCTTGTTCTTCAAAATTGTTTCTCAATTTTTGAGAGAATTGAGAAGAATAAGAAGGTGGATAGGGTTTGGAATGAGAGCACTACTCAAAAGAAAATCAAGTTTTCTTTTATACTTAGGTCAATTTTGTTTCACTCAAACAAAACAACCAATCCCCTCCCTAAGTAGAATTCGGCCAAGGCTAGGATTTTTGGATTAAATTTTGTTTCCAAAATAAACAAATCCTATTCCTTATACATCAAGGAATTCGGCCATGCCCTTTATTCTTCATTAATTTTGTAACAATATTATTTACTTTCCATAAAGTCAATATATGTTACAAATTAAATATATGATTAATATTTTGAAAGTCATTACTTCCAAAATTAAATCAAGGGTTTCCAAAACCCATAATATAGAAATTACAATCTTAGCCTTATTAAATTATATCATATATATATTTCAATATTTTATATTTAATAATTATCATATAATTATTAATATCATACATTAACTGTTAATGTATAGTTTCAAGTGTGACATAATTATATTATTAATCATATTAATAATATTTATTCTTTTGTGAGTATATAATTAGACTATCCAATTATATTAAATCCGCTATAGTAAATCGAGCTAGCACGGGGACCAAATGGACCCACGGTTCCGAGCTCCAATAATCTCGAAATATTAATTAAGCTCTTAATTAGATATTCCGAATTATTAACTCCGGGTTATTCCACTAAAACCCGAAGTTGCACTCTCGTTGCCGCAGATGAAATATTAAGTCGAACTAAGTCGTTGTCCATCGATATAGTCATTACATACGAATTGATCCTTCACGAGTATCTTGTAATTAGAGCCGGGTCATAATGTCCGTTATACCCCTCTAATTTTTTACCTTAAGTATCATGGATTCTCTAATGAACGATTTATTCATAACTATTATGAATATTAATCTTTCTGTTCGTAATAGAAAGACTTGAGTGCTCAAATCGTTCAAGTACCGAATCAACCCTTAAGAAATATACTCATCTACTTCTTGCAAGAATGAGTGAACTCCATGTCTATGTAAAACGTTCCCAGCTACAAAATAAACTGTGCCCCCAAAGTACGTACTTATTGGTCGGGACTACTAGACCAACCTCACCTTTGTAAATCAAATGACACAGCCTGCCATGCAGGAGTTCGTAGTACACTCAGGATTAAGATCAATCAATATATGACCATCAAGTAGATTGAAATGACTTTCTTTGCTTAACAGATATTATAAGAATGTCATTTCTATCTATGTCCAGTCCTATATGATCGTATCGTACAAGGTGCCTCCATTCTCATGTCTCTACATGGACGATCCTGATTAAGATCTCCATACAAATATAGAATGGACCGCAGCTATAGATAAACCACAAACAAAATACCCGCTTTGTTTGCTCTCTATGGACTATTTAAGATTACTAACTTCAGACTTAAATCCTCTGGTGTATGACACTCATACACTAAGTCTGAAGGTACATAAGTAATCTACGGTATTTACGAAGACATATAATATACGAAAAATAAACAAACAATTTGATAAATGAATAATGCATCATTTTATTTCAAAAACACATGAAACTGTTTACATCATATGTAGCTCTAGGGCATACATCCCAACAATCTCCCACTTGCACTAGAGTAAATGAGACATGTCACGTAATCCTAGACCATCTAGGTGACCTTCAAAAGCTTTAGCCGGCAAGGTCTTTGTAAACGGATCAGCAAGGTTCTCTGCGGATGCAATCTTTGTGACGGTAACGTCTCCTCTTTGCACTATCTCACTGATGAGATGATATTTCCTCTATATATGCTTTCCCCTCTTGTGGCTTCTTGGTTCTTTGGATTTTGCCACCGCACCACTGTTATCGCAATAAAGTGTGAGTGGTCTATCCATATCTGGAACAACTTCCAGATCTCCCAAGAATTTACGGAGCCAGACTGCTTCCTTAGCCGCTTCACAAGCCGCTACATATTCAGCCTCCATGGTGGAGTCAGCAATACAAGATTACTTTATGCTCCGCCACACAGTAGCCCCACCACATAGGGTGAACACTGATCCAGATGTAGATTTCCTGGAATCGACATCTGTCTAAAAATCAGAGTTTGTATATCCTCTTAGGATCATATCCTCACCGGAATACACAAGCATATAATCTCTCGTTCTCTTAAGATACTTGAGAATGTGTTTCACAGCCACCCAGTGATCCAATCCTGGGTTCGATTGAAACCTACTGACTACTCCCACTGTAAAACATATGTCCGGTCTCGTGCATAACATGGCATACATGAGACTACCAACTGCTGAGGCGTATGAGATATGTCTCATTTCCTCAACATCCTGAGGTGTCTTAGGAGACTGTTCATTCGACAAATGAATTCCATGCCGATAAGGCAGATTGCCTTTCTTGGAATTCTGCATCCCAAATCGTACAAAGATCTTGTCGATATAGGATGCCTGAGACATAGCTAACAGTCGTTTCTTGCGATCCCGAAGTATCTGGATCCCAAAAACATAACTGGCCTCTCCTAAATCTTTCATTTGGAATTGGTCAGCTAGCCAGTTTTTCACGCTTGATAATATCCTTACATCATTCCCAATGAGTAAAATATCATCAACGTAAAAAATAAGAAAAACCACATTCCCGTCAATGAAATGCTTGTATACACAAGGCTCATCAACATTCTACTCAAAATCATAAGACTTGATTGTTGTGTCAAATCTTATATTCCAAGATCGAGATGCCTGCTTGAGTCCATAAATGGACCTTTGCAGTTTGCAAACCTTTTGCTCTTGACCTTGGGCGATGAACCCTTCTAGTTGTATCATATAGATACTTTAATCAAGATTGCCATTCAAGAATGCAGTCTTGACATCCATTTGCCAAATTTCATAGTCATAATATGCGGCAATGGATAGAAGAGTGCAGATGGATTTAAGCATAGCTACTGGTGAGAAAGTTTCCTCATAGTCAACTCCCTCTTTCTGGGTATAACCATTGGCCACTAGTCTAGCCTTGAAGGTCTGTACCTTCCCATCTGATCTTCTCTTCCTCTTGTAGATCCACTTGTAACCTATGGGTTTCACCCCATCAGGTTGGTCTACAAGTTCCCAGACCGAGTTGGAGTACATGGACTCCATCTCTAGGTTCATGGCTTTGAGCCATTCCTCTTTGTCAGAATCATCAATTGCACTACAATAGGTCAATGGATCATCTATGCCATCGCTGGAGGCGACAACTTGTGCCTCTCCAACCCCTAGGTAGCGATCAGGTTGTCGTACAACCCTCCCACTACGTCTAGGTGGTAGATAATTCTAACTAGGTAGCATCTGACTATCAGATGTTGAAGGTGCTATGTATTTGTCAACTTTCGTTGACGCTGGCGTACTGGTCGAACCAGTAAGTAACTCATCGAGTAATATCTTACTACGAGGCTTGAACTCCCTCATATAGTCCTCCTCTAGAAACGTAGCATTTGTCGATACAAACACTTTGTTATCATCAGGACTGTAAAAGAATCCTCCCATAGTCTCCTTAGGGTAGCCGATAAATAGGCATGCCTGAGAACATGGCTCCAACTTTGTAGTCTTATTCTTCATACCTGAGAATGTGCTGGACACCCCCATATGCGAAAATGTCATAAACTAGTTTTACGACCATTCCACAACTCTATGGGAGTCTTAGAAACAGACTTAGATGGAACTACATTAAGGATATGCATTGCAGTTTACAGTGCATATCCCCAGAATGAACTAGGTAGTAAGCTATAACTAAACATAGATCTCATCATGTCTAGTAGGGTTCGATTTCTCCTTTCTGCAACACCATTTTGTTGTGGTGTTCCAGGTGCTGTGAGCTGGGATACTATCCCATGCTCAACTAAGAATTCCTCAAAATCTCTGTCGAGGTATTCCCCTCCACGATCTGATGGTAGACTTTTGATTGTCTTACCTAATTGGTTCTCAACCTCAGCACGGTACTCCTTGAACTTTTCAAAGGTATCTGATTTGTGATGCATTAGGTAGACATACCCATATCTTGAATAATCATCAATGAATGTGACGAAGTATTCATAACCAGCTCGGGCTCTTACATTCATCGGTCCACAGACGTCCGAATGTACTAGCTCAAGTTGTTGATTGACTCTTAAACCTTTTCCAGTAAAAGGTCTCTTGGTCATTTTTCCTTCTAAACAGGATTCACAAACTGGTAAGAGTTCCGAACTTTAACTAGTTTAAGGCTCTGTTCTTTATCAATCTATTTATCCGGTTAAGGTTGATGTGACCAAGTCTAAGATGCCATAGATATGTGTCATCGTGAGAAATCTTTGGCTGTTTAGTTTTAGGTTTCTCAACCTTAAACATTTCAGTGTTAAGCAGTGACCTATGTGTTAACGATCTTATCACATACAAGTTGTTTTCTGAGTTTCATGTGCATATAGTTAATCCATTTCTACCAATAATAACCAAATTGCTATTAAAAGAAACTGAATAACCATCATCCAAAAGTTTAGAAACAGAAATCAAATTCCTGCGAAAACTAGGAATGAATAACACATTGTTCAAATTTAAATAACTATTATTAATAAAATTTAAACTGGAAACTCCCACTGCTCTTGCTGAAATGGCATCCTCTGTCCCGACCCTCATGGTGTAATCACCTCCAGCAAGGTCCCTCCATGAATCAAGTAGCTGCAAAGAAGAACAAACATGGTTAGTGGCTCCAGAATCAACAATCCAAGCGGATTTATCATCCTCCACTAATAGAGATTCAATAACGAGTAAATCATATTTACATGTTTCATTTTTCTCCTTCAGCTCAGCAAAGTATTTAGGAAAGTTCATTTTCCAATGCCCATTCTTGTCGCAGTGGAAACATTTTCCTTTGGGCTTGGCATCCTTGGAGCCTTTCTTGTTCTTCTTTTTCATGGGCTTTCCCTTAGCATTTCCAGTGCTTTTCTTCTTCTTCTTTGCAGATTTAGAAGACTCGGCAACATTTGCCTCTACACTGGACTTACGAGGATCCACAAGCATGGACTCGTAATGGGTGAGCTCATTAAGCAGTTGGGTCAAAGTAAAAGACAACTTGTTCATAACATAGTTGCTTTTAAACTGCAGGAAACTCTTCGGAAGAGTTTCCATAATCATGGTCACCTGGCTACGCTCGTCAATACGAGCTCCATGGGTTTCAGTAGTGTTGAGATAAGTCATCATCCTTAAGACGTGCTCTCGGACTGATGTCCCATCCTTCATCCTAGCAGTCATTTCTGAGACCATGGCCTCATGGCGTTGACGCTCCGAAGGCTGCCCAAACATGCCCTGCAATGACTCCATCATCTGAGATGCTAGAGCCATAGGTTCATGCTTTGCAGCAAGAACCTCATACATCCCTGCTAGCAAGTAGCAGCAAGCTTTCTCATTTGCTGCGACCCATTTCTGGTAGGTATCGCCCACAGCTTGGCCAGTATTTCTGGCCGGCTCGGGAGGACGTTCCTCCGTCAGGATAAACTTTAGGTCTTCACAGACCAGGATAACGTTCATGTTACTTTTCCACTTAACATAGTTTTCCCCGGTTAATTTATCGTTTGAGAGTATGGAAATAATTGGAGAAACCATGGCTGAAAAATAAAATAAACATGCATTTAACATTCATTCATTGCATATTAAAATCATCAAAGAATTTTGGCAAAAAATTAAACATGATGCATGAATCATGAGTAATGAATTAGAAACATAAGAGAATTACTATGCCACAGAAATATATCATCCCACAAGTAAGTGCCGCCGTAGGGTAGGTCAAGTACTCGCATGATAGATCGAGACAATCTCAGTCAATTTAATATATGCGGGAATAACTCTTATTCTTATATTAAACAACTACCGTTTTATTTGATCAAGGAATTTCATTAACAGTTAATTACTCCTTTAAGAGTGTAACCCGTCATTTCGGGATTCTTTGACTTAACGAGTGAAGTGCTGCCGTAGGGTAGGTCAGTTCACAAGATACATCTAGAATCCCTATCCTCTCGGAACCCAAACCTGATATTGACCCAAAATGGACACCATCCGTATGGGGACGAAAACAAAGCCGTCTCGAGGCGCCTTTTGAATCTCACATTTTTGGACTAACAACGGAGATCGCGGGATATACTGTCGTATATCCCTCTCCCACTCATTATTTTAAAAAATTAAGGTTTCTATCTAAAATATCTAATATTTTATTTTAACTAGTGTGTATAAACTTATGGCGGCTAAATCATAATTATTATTTACACTAGTTTGTCATAAGTGAGCTAATCAATTTTAACAATTAAAATTGTGTCACTAAAAATTCATTAGTCTCTACTAATAGATTTACTCTATTAAACTAATTTAATTAGAGTGGTATAAGTGAGCTATAATATTTTAACTCTTAAAATACTAGGCACTTAAGGGTCTAAAATCATGGAATTCTAAATGGTCAAAAATTCTAATTAAACATTTTAATAAATCTTAGTGTGTCATAAAATCCAATGGTACGTGGAATTGTATCCCGAGTGCAGACCATATTACCGTCCATTCAGAATCGGCTATGGAATTTATGTCCGGGTTTCCATCCTATATACCAATGGAATTTATTATGCACTAATTAAGCCCAATATATTAGAATTCAAATTTTAAACCATAAATCCAATTAATCGAATTAATTGATTTTCATGCATATCATTTTCTAACTTAAACATTTTAATTACATAAAATCATAATTTTATGTCTATAATGATAATGCATATATGACATGTTATGGCAAGTAAAATGCATTAGTGGGCACCCTAAGCTATATGACATGTTATTCAAACAATTCGAAATAAACATACATATAAAAAAAAATTTATTTTACATTGACCGGGCTCTTATTTTTCCTATACTAATCTAATTAGTACAAGAGATTCACCAAGGCATTCCTTGGTCTTCAAATCCCGCTCCAAAGTGGTGTTGGCTCCCTTTGCGACTTCGGTGCTCCAAATTACAAAAAATTGAAACTTTACATTGAAAATTAAAATTACAACAAATGTAAACAATGGCCTTATGGCCTTACATCCCAAAAACAAAACCACCACAAAAATAAGAGCCGGAAAAATTTACGACCAATGCAAAATCCATTCATCACATGAAATAACAAAACCATTCATCATATGAATATCACAATGTGCCCACTCATCTAAACATGCATATCATATTAATAACTCATATAAATATATTAAAAACAGAAACTTTAAATGAAAAAGTGAAGGGTTAAGAACACTTTTCAACCTCGCTCTTGATGCCAATTGTAGGAAACGCTTTCCTCGAGCAGCGGAAGCGATTAGGCACACGGATCGACCTTGAAATTTTTTTCCGTCTTCCCTTCCTTAAAGCCGAATGGAACCAGCACTTATACTGAAGTTTTGCTTCTATTTCGGACAAGATCTCAGCCCCGGAATGCTCGTGAAACAGTCCCCGAACAGCCCCCGAACTGCAGTGAATTATTGGACTGTTTTACACCCGTTACACACACGAACTGCACCCAAACCAACCCCTGATTTGCGTGACCTGCTGTAGCGTTTTAGGTCTGATTTTTTCACTCAAAAAAAATCCTAACTCAGCCCCAAAAAGTCCCCAAGGTGTTTCCCAAATCCCGAATTAAAACAAATCAAAACCGAGCCCCGATTGTAACAAGTGAAGTGCGGCAATGAGGTATTATTGTTCCTCAATGCCGTGACTTACAAGAATGAATGAGAAGATGATTTGTTCAACGCCACAAGATCTTCCGAGCTATAATTTGTTACCAACGGAAAGTAGTGTGGGCTACACACACAAACAAATCCCTAAACGTTTTAGAGATTAAATCACACACTAATAATATTTTTCTTATTCTTGTTCTTCAAAATTGTTTCTCAACTTTTGAGAGAATTGTGAAGAAGAAGAAGGTGGCTAGGGTTTGGAATGAGAGCACTACTCAAAAGAAAATCAAGTTTTCCTTTTATACTTAGGTCAATTTTGTTTCACTCAAACAAAACAACCAATCCCCTCCCTAAGGTAGAATTCGGCCAAGGCTAGGATTTTTGGATTAAATTTTGTTTCCAAAATAAACAAATCATATTCCTTATACATCAAGGAATTCGGCCATGCTCTTTATTTCTTCATTAATTTTGTAACAATATTAATTACTTTCCATAAAGTCAATATATGTTACAAATTAAATATATGATTAATATTTTGAAAGTCATTACTTCCAAAATTAAATCAAGGGTTTCCAAAACCCATAATATAGAAATTACAATCTTAGCCTTATTAATTATATCATATATATATTCAATATTTTATATTTAATAATTATCATATAATTATTAATACCATACATTAACTTTTAATGTATAGTTTCAAGTGTGACATAATTAATATTATTAATCATATTAATAATATTTATTCTTTTGTGAGTATATAATTAGACTATCCAATTATATTAAATCCGCTATAGTATATCGAGCTAGCACGGGGACCAAATGGACCCACGGTTCCGAGCTCCAATAATCTCGAAATATTAATTAAGCTCTTAATTAGATATTTCGAATTATTAACTCCGAGTTATTCCACTAAAAACCCGAAGTTGCACTCTCGTTGCCGCAGATGAAATATTAAGTCGAACTAAGTCGTTGTCCATCGATATAGTCATTACATACGAATCGATCCTTCACGAGTATCTTGTAATTAGAGCCGGGTCATAATGTCTGTTATACCCCTCTAATTATTTTTACCTTAAGTACCATTGATTCTCTAATGAACGATTTATTCATAACTATTATGAATATTAATCTTTCTGTTCGTAATAGAAAGACTTGAGCGCTCAAATCGTTCAAGTACCGAATCAACCCTTAAGAAAGATACTCATCTACTTCTCGCAAGAAGGAGTGAACTCCATGTCTATGTAAAACGTTCCCAGCTACAAAACAAACTGTGCCCCCAAAGTACGTACTTATTGGTCGGGACTGCTACACCAACCTCACCTTTGTAAATCAAAGGACACAGCCTGCCATGCAGGAGTTCGTATTACACTCAGGATTAAGATCAATCCATATATGACCATCAAGTAGATTGAAATGACTTTCTTTGCTTAACGGATATGATAAGAATGTCATTTCTATCTGGGTCCAGTCCTATATGATCGCATCATACAAGGTGCCTCCATTCTCATGTCTCTACATGGACGATCCGGATTAAGATCGCCATACAAATATAGAATGGACCGCAGCTATAGATAAACCACAAACAAAGTACCCGCTTTGTTTGCTCTCTATGGACTATTTAAGATTACTAACTTCAGACTTAAATCCTCTGGTGTATGACACTCATACACTAAGTCTGAAGGTACATAAGTAATCTACGGTATTTACGAAGATATATAATATGCAAAAAATAAACAAACAATTTGATAAATGAATAATACATCGTTTTATTTCAAAAACACATGAAACCGTTTACATCACATGTAGCTCTAGGGCATACATCCCAACAATTAATAATACACTCGCCTTGAGCATTATACACGGAACATGTTTTGTTCTCAAAGCGAACATCTAGGCCAGTATCATAGAAATGAATAACACTCAGAAGATTGGCAGTCAGCCCTTCGACATACATGACCTCATTGAGGACGGGGAGACCAGGCAAGGCTATTCTCCATTTCCCCATAATTGGTGCCTTCCTCCATCACCAAATGTTACATTCCTAGTCATGGTTTCTTCGAGAGACACAAACATAGCTTTAT
>SKCR01000890.1:0-28570 GCA_019454045.1 Zanthoxylum bungeanum
GAACAGTTCAAAGACATGTTATGAATTTTGAGGATAGAATTCTCTAAAACCTTTAGATTGAATATATTTGAACAAGTCAAAAATGTTCAATTTACGTTTCATCAGAACGGATTGAAAGTACTTGATACTTTCAAGACTTTCAATATGTGTTCCTTCAGAAAGCACATAACTAAGTTATGACATTTATCAACTAAGTTACGAAGTATAAAAAACTACCTTAAGCAATTATTATTTATAAAACTACATACATCCAATGTTTCAGTTAAATAAATTGGTGGTCCAATGACAATCATTGGTTAAATGAGATCTTAATCACTTTCCTGAATACAATATTCATTAAATGGATAAGGATGTGTGGTGTGATCTAGTATCAAACCATCCTTCACCATAAGGAATAAGCATCCAATGCTTAAGTGATTAAACTCATAAAGCACCGTTCTAATTATTTACTTTACCGAATAATTTTTCTTAATGTTTATCTCTACGTCAATGACACTACTAGTTATTATAAAATATGTAACAATTGTTTATAAAGAACATGTGACTATCCAATAGTCGCAAGTTCCGATATAATATCAAAACAATCGTTAACCAATATTTCAAATAACTAGACGGGAGATCTGGTATCCAATACCTATAGTTTGTATTGTGAAAATCGATATTTTCTATACACAAATATAACGCATCTCCTTTCTTTAGCTTTACTATTTGCATTCAACTATTCACAACAATTGTAAATAACTCATTAGCAATTGTGTCAGACACATTACCTCTAAAGGTAATTAAAGCTTAGAAACATCATTACTAGATAAACAAATACCTAATAGGCTTTCTAAATGCCAGTCAAGAATCTCGAGACATGAACTAATTCAAGTCAATTCTTACTGCATAAGAAACTATTGTCTCTAAAGTATTATATCCTAAAGGGGATATCTATCTAGATTATCTATCATGACTTAGAAACTAAGTCATTAACCATCTTTATTTTTTAAGAAATCGGAACAACAGTTCCCGATGGTTTAGACTAATCTAATAATATCCTAGTCTATTAGTATCTAGAACCTATTCTAGAATAACTGCAACCAAGAGTCTAGTCAGATAACATATCAAAATATGTGCAGTAAATAAAAGTTTAATTCTATCTACTATAGAATAAGGAACAAACAAGCGGCAATTTCCATAATAACATACACTGCCTAAGTTATGGAATATTTTAAACTTAGCAGTGCCTCCCACTATTTTTACGTAATGCGTAATCCCCAACGGAAAGACGAGAATTCAATAATTAAATCGAATTCCATAATGGGAAGAGGACCCCATGAATATATTTCGACTCACAGCAGAGGCACGGTCTCGCCTACGTATATTCACAGGTAGACAACTAATTGTCAATCACTCACTAGTGACTCCGAGGTTCCGGTCCTGGCCGTTTCTCGTTGTCGCTGCGAAGGCAGGCCCACAAGGAGACGTACCAAGGTTAAACTCGTCAATGATAAACTCAGGTTACTTGCGTAACCCTGACAGCTAGGGCACGTTCAGGATTCCGCTTTCGCTTGAATTTATCTAGTATCTAATATACATTCGGCTTAAATAAATTTCTATCTGCTACATCCTCACAGCAGAGGCACGGTCTCGGATGTAGTCAACGAAAAGATTTTTAAACCGTATTGACAAGACGGACCAAGAAACAAGTATTCCAAATACCAGTTACTTTAAAACCTTATTAACGGGGATATTCCATTAAGTGTCATACACCCTAAATCTAATCAAATTAGATTATAACAAGCATGTATAAAGTCAAGAAAACATGATTGAACATTGAATAAAACAAGCTAATCATTTTATGGAGGCCTAGAATCAGACTCGCTCTGATACCATTTTGTAGGGGTTTTAAGGGGAATATCCGGTAACGCAGCGGAAGCGGCGGAAGATCGTATCTTCTGATTTCAAAACTTTTTCTCGGATTAATTAAATAAACATATTTATTTAATTATCCAATAATCAAATTATGAAATAAAATTAAATGAATCATATTCAAGTGAATTTACCGAATTACCCTTATATTGGTATTTTGTCCATTTTAGTCCGAAATTGATCTAATCAATTTTGAATGATTCTAAATCATTTCTAAGATGAACTTAGCATGTTCAAACATCAAAACACCAAAAGCAACCAAATCCCCAAATTTTGACTCACTTGGCCGAATGCTCCCAATGGTGGGCAATTTGTGCATTTTGTCATTTCATGCATCAAAACACATCAAGATGTAATCCAATGAACATGATGAAACTTTATATGCATCATATAAACACACAAATACACAACATATATGAAAATCCCCAAATTTGGAATTGGTCATGAACCCTAATTGTTCAATTTCATCAAATTGGACAAATTAGACCCAAATTAGTTAAATCCAACACTTCAATCATCTTTCTTCCATCCAATAAAAGTCTCAACACAATGAAACAACTCAAGATCAAATCTAGGTCATCTAAGAGTGGGTCAACAACTCTAGATTAGCAACAAGGTTTCCAAAACCATAAAAGAACACTTATTACTACAATAGCAATAAGCTTCCTTCATCACACATGCTCTACACTTTCATCAAAACTTCCATCATCAAAAACACAAAGAATAAAGAAAGAAATAACCTAAGAACATCATATGTTAAAGCCTAGATCCTAAGGAACATTTTCCTTTCTAATAGTAAGTTGGAAAAACATACTAAAAATAAAGTTTTCTTTGGTTCTTCTTTCTTTCTCACAAGCTTCCTTTGCTTCCATTATGGAGTTTTTCTTTAAAGTGTATTAGGGAGATACCAAATGAAATGAAAAATAATATATATCATTTATTTTTGTGCTTGCCGAAATTGGCCTTAAAATAAACAAGACTATTAATTTCATCTTCATTTGATTTTCATTTGATCAACTTGACATAAATATCTAAAACAACTTTAAAGATATTTAATTAAGTCAACAAATGCAACTAAGAAAAATATATCTCTTTAATAATATCATATATTAATACAAATACAAATTAATTAGGAAATGACGGTTCGGCCCGTTCGCATGTATTTTTCGTTTAACGATTAAACGATTTATAAATAATCATCATTATTCATAAATGTTGCTCTAGTGCTCTACGAGTAGGTTTCATTATTGAGACTCTCTAGATTCAGGTATATCCGTCACGAAATCCAATTTCATGTCCATAATCTATCCACCCGTAGATTATGACGATCACAGATAAACTAGCTGAATCATACAGGTCGAGGTCATTACATACGTATAATCCCTCCGTCACAGGTATCCAGATAACCAGAGATATAGATGTAAACGTCAAATCTCTATAGGTATTATCTCGTCGACGTATCTATTAGCACTCTTTAATAACACTCGGAACTTACTTCCGAGTATACTGTTGCCACAGATTTAATAGACTGCTAATTATATATGGACTACCTATGCTCTGTACACAGAACTGACGGATCCTATCTTGACACACATAGGATATCCTGAGGATCGATCCACACCCAATGAACAGGCGGAGGTCTGATCTAAATAGATCGGTGACGTGACTGCCAACTAAGTGTGGAGGATGTCTCATACATCCACAGTGGTATCTCAAGTCGAAGGACCACTATGCTACTCAACCCGAGAAGATTCTTATTGACGTTGGTTGTACCATCCATTAAGAATCTTCGGTGAGCCGTTCAGTGTTTATCCACTATAAACACCTACACGTCTATACGAGTCTCCCTAGACTCATGGTTCATTGGGATAAACCATCGGACCAAGTCTCGATATACGACATGTACTGGTCTCAACGGATTTGACTAACCGACCCGTTGTTAGCAAATCTTGACCAGGAACTATGTTTGATAATATTCATATAGCAGTGACACTTCCCAATGTCAATTACAAACTAACTTTGTAACTGTGTACTGCATTATATATTATCGGGCATTTGTCTAATATATACATATCACTAAACCACATTTAGTTTCAATCTAATCGTAATCAGATCGAATACGTATATAAGAACAAGAGGTACAACCATAAATAAGTAATATTATGGAATAATGGATGTTCGTATTCATGAATCAGACATAAATACGGTCCGGATTGGCGCTCTGAGCACCACCCCAACAACTTCTACGTATTGTGGCTTAACACCAACACTACTACCGCAAAACACACAGATGTTTTCAACTCGTCTTCTTGAAGTGGCTCCATTTTTTTTATGTATTTCTTTCTCAACTCTGGATGCCTTCAAAGTGCAATGACGGGCTGAATTTATAGTACCTGAAAATGGTGAGTAAAAATAGCACAAGTATCTTCCAGAGGATGATTAGTAGCGAAATAATATTGTGATAGTCAAAAAGGTCTGGATCCTGTCGTAGAAAATAAAAGAAAACAAAAAAAAAATTACAATTATTAAGAAAAGACAAGAGATATAATATTTACAAGAAAAGTAACGGCTTGATTGACGTCTATGCGTCAGGGACAAGCTTCCCATTTAATTTTCTTATAAACTGGCAAACAGGGTCTTTTTGAGTCAGATTCCCAAGACTTAATTGATGTCTTTCTTTTTGGAATTGTGTATGTAATTTGCGAAAGGCTATGTGAACATATCCACTGGGATGCGTCTCAAGAGTCGAAGATATATCATCTAAAGACTCCTTACTCAAGCCATCCCTAATGAATTTAATTTTGTCTTCGCGATTATCAGACACCATTCCTAAAGAACGACAACGAGTACTGCAATTCCAGCGTGCACATTTATAACAAACACACATTTGCTTAGCTCTACGTTTCTTAGCATATGTGCTTCTTCCAAAAGAGGTAGATGTGAAATAAAAAAGTCAGAAGACTCACCTGCCAATCGGACCCGTGCTTCAATAATCCAACGAATGTCAGTAGGAATACCTTTGATCATCAATAATCTCATCCGTCCAAGCGAGCTTTGTATACTTTCATCAAAGATTTTTGAGGGAGAGAAGGAAATTGCTTGTGAAGTTGCGAGAACTTCTTCCGTCCTGAAATGACTTAATCTGCAAAAAACTAAACACAAAAATAAAACACACCAGATCACAATATATACACAAATTGCATGGGTTGCCTCCCTGCTAGCGCTAAGTTTAGAGTCGTCAGCCAGACTTGACTTCTCGAACGTTAAGCTGGATCTGAAAGTGTAACACTTTCTTTTTGTCACTCAAATGATTCTCCCCAGTAGTGCTTGACACGCTTGTTTTTAACCTTAAAAGTTTTATTGGAGTCAGGATCATGTATCTCAACTGCTCTATCTGGTAAAACTTTGGTGATCACCTGGACCACCTTGTGATTTTGGCTCCATGGGGAGAATTTCACCCTTGATTTGTTAACATACCTGCCGGCCCTGGTTCCAGTTGTATGTGCACTAACTAATCATGTTGTCTCTTCTGCCCTTTTCTTTGTACAATTTGGCATCCTCAAAAGGGTGATTGTGAAATTCCTCAATTCGTTGAGCTGGTGGAACTTTTTCTCTTCTGTTGCTTGTAGTGCAAGAATTGGATTCTTCAGTACAAAAAGACGCTTTATCTTTAGGCTCCACAGGCAATTGACATGTTTTAAGTTTTTCAGTAGATCTTTGCATTGCATTGGAGTTCTGAATGGTACTGTGTATCACATCAACTTTGAAACATTCCTCCTTCTTTTCATCATCTGGGAAATTCATGGACTTGAAAACATTGAATGTTACTTCTTGGTCCTGTACCCTCATGGTTAGTTTTACTTTTTGTACATCAATAATGGTTCGACCTGTAGCCAAGAATGGTCTCCCGAGGATGATTGGCACGTCTGCGTCTTCCTCCATATCAAGGACAATAAAAAATTGCTGGAAAATGAATTGTCAACCTTGACCAACATCCTCAACTACGCCTCTTGGAAATACGAGTGTTCATCTCAGCATGTGTAGTGAGACTGAAGTTGGCATTGTTTCTCCAATCTGTAATTTCCTGAAAATAGAAAAAGGCATCAAGTTAACACTCGCACCTAGATCACACAGAGCGTTACCGAAGTCATGTTCTCATATGGTGCGCAAGGAACAGTGAAACTGCCAGGATCTTTCAACTTTGGGGGAAGTTTCCTCTGAATGATAGCGCTACATTCTTCTGATAATGCTACTGTCTCGTAATCTCCCAATCTCCGCTTTCGAGAAAGAATGTCTTTCATGAATTTTGCATAGCTGGGCATTTGTTCCAACGCTTCTGCAAATGGAATGTTTATATGCAGCTTTTTGAAGATCTCCAGGAACCGAGAAAACTGCTTGTCCAATTTGTTCTTCTGAAGACGTTGAGGAAAAGGTGGAGGTGGAATGATCTGTTCTTTTTCCTTTGCTTCTTTTTCCTCCATCTGTTGCTTTGTTTCTTTTGGAACTTCCTCAGCAGCTGTTTTGGCTCTAACATCTTTGTTGATTTGAGTACCGCTTTTTAACATGATGGCATGACATTGCTCATTCCCCATGTTTCTTCGATTTGACTCTGTGTTGCTAGGAAGGGTACCTCGCGGTCTGTAACTCTGAGCATTTGCCAGTTGTCCAATTTGATTCTCCAGTGCTTTAATAGAAGCATATTGACTTTGAATTAATGCTGCTTGGGATTGAACATAGCATCATATCTTGTTGATTGAGATTGAAACATATTATCATATCTTGCTGCTTGAGAGTCGTGTTTTGCTTCTATCTTTTTCAAGTGGGTCAACACTTCTGTTATTCCTGGTTCATTTGCCTGCTCCTGAATTTTGTTCTATTGCTGGAATTCAGGTGGTGGATAGTTCTGATGTTGGCCTGAATTGTTGCTCCATGAAAAATTGGGATGATTCCTCCACCCTGGGTTGTAGCTGTTGGAATATGGATTGTTCCACTGTCTGTTGAAATGTTGACATAATTCACCGTCTCTTCAAGTTGGTTCGACTCTGGTGCTCCTCCATATGGTGAACTTGTGGATCCAGTGGTAAGAGTCTCCATGAATTTTGCATATTTGATCTAGCTTAGCGTTGACTACTATATTGGCTCCACTTTCATAAATTCTTGCAATTCATTGGATCATGCTCCTTTCTGTTGGCCACAAGGAATTGTTGTTGGCCATTTCTTCGATTAGGTCCCAGGCTTGATCTTCTCCTTTTGCCATTAAAGCTCCTCCAGCAGCAGTATCAATTGTGGTTCTCATTATTCCAGAAAGTCCATTATAGAATGTTTGGACTTGAAGCCATTTTGGAATCTCATGGTGAGGACATTTCCGAAGCAATCTTTGTACCCTTCCCAAGCTTCGTAGAGAGTTTCTGTGTCTTGTTGCATAAAGGATGTGATGTCATTCCTCAGCTTTCCAGTTCTGGCGGTGGAAAGTACTTTGCAATAAATTTGGTGGCTAAAGTGTTCCAAGTTGTGATAGAACCTGCTTGTAGTGAATGTAGCCAAGCTTTAGCTCTGTCTTTCAGGGAATATGGAAAAACTCGCAGTCTCATTGCTTCTTCTGATGCTCTATTGTAGTTGAAAGTGCCACAAACTTCCAGGAAGTTACTGATGTGGGCATTAGGATCTTCAGTTGTATTCCCCCCGAACTGAACTGACTGCTGAATCATCTGAATGCATGTTTTGATGTCACACGTATTTACTGGTAAGGGAGGAAGTACAATACATGAAATGAGTCTGTCAACCACCGGAATGGTTCTGTCTCGAATGGGAATTGGTGGTGCAACCTCCAAAGGTTCAGGTTCCATGTTGACTAAAGCTTCTTGGCCTTCTCGCCTTTCCCTTCTCAACTGTCTGATGGTTCTTTCAATTTCTGGGTCAAGCGGTCGGAGTTCAAAGCTTCTGGTTTGTCTCATGTAGTTTCTGAGAACCTGAAACACAAGATAACAAAAACAATAAGTAAAAAGAAATTTGATACAAGTAACGTATCTAACCCCTAAACTAATAGTAAAAGATAAATAAGTCCCCGGTAATGGCGCCAAAAACTTAACCGGTGTAAACACACACGTCTAACGCAAGCACACGTATCGTTCATGTAGTATAAAAATATCGATCCCACGAGGAATTAATATCTAATCTATTAATTTTATGAGGTCAAATGATTACTAGTATCTAACAGGTTGTTTGATTGATTTGAAATGGTGACGATTCTAAATTTAAAAACAAGTAAATAAAATTATTCGAAAGTAGGTTTTAGGAAAATTCAATATAAAAACTATCTAGGGTTGTGATTTCTTCCAATATCATTTTAAAGATGAAGGTTATTTTATGTTTGTGTAATAAATCGGTTTACTAACCTGGAATACTAAATTATGCAAAAGCCTCTGTCGATGGTCAGACGCAAATACCCAGTTTAACCCAATTGAACCATATGTCTATGTCAACCAAATTATCTGGATTCATTAAGTTTAAGTTCCAATTATGGCTACCCCCGCCCGCCAGGTATATATCTATCCTGTAAGGAAATCTATTAAAGGGTAATCTATCCTCAAGGAAGATCGTGGGCTATTAAGTCTAAGGCTGAAACCTAAAATTCCTTTGTCAAGTTTATTTTAGACTTACCACACATCAATCTTATTATTGGCCAATTAACAAGACGCATTAAGCTTAAGACTTAATAAGTAAACCTTTAAATTACCCAAACTATAATTTTAACCCCTTATAAACCGGTGATATTAGATTCATCACAACCCCAGATAACTGGCTTAGTTACGACACATATTTACGAGTAGTAAAAAAAAATTAATAAAATAAAAGACATAAAATAAAATGCTGAAAAGTAAATTGCTGAAAAGTAAATGACGGAAAGTAAATGCTGAAATTAAATACTGAAAATTAAATGCTGAAAAGTAAATGCTGAAAGTAAATTACTGAAAAGTAAAAGCTGAAAGTAAATTGCTAAAAGTAAATTACTGAAAAGTAAAAACTGAAAATTAAAGAAAAAAATTGTGTGTAAAAGTAAATTACGGAAAGTAAAAACTGAAAAGTAAAGAAAAGAAAGTGTGGGAAGCGGAATTAATTACTAAAAGCTATAAATAAACAAACAAGATACAATCTTCTTAGTATTCTTAAGGAATTCCTTAGAAGAAAATATGAATTTTACAAATGAAATAGCTTGGTATTTATAGATAAAATTTTGCCTCCATCAAATCATCCACCAAATTAATTATTAATTGCTCCACTAATTACTCCACTAATTGCTACACCAAATCCATTATTAATGCCCACATCAGTAACTTCCTGGAAGTTTGCGGCACTTTCAACTACAACAGAGCATCAGAAGAAGCAATGAGACTGCGAGTTTTTCCATATTCCTTGAAGGACAGAGCAAAAGCTTGGCTACATTCACTACCAGCAGGTTCCATCATAACTTGGAACACTTTAGCCACCAAATTCCTTGCAAAGTATTTTCCACCAGCCAAAACCGGAAAGCTGAGGAATGACATCACATCCTTTGTACAACAAGATTCAGAATCCCTCTGCGAAGCTTGGGAAAGATTCAAAGATTTACTCTGGAAATGTCCTCACCATGAAATTCCAAAATGGCTTCAAGTCCAAACATTCTATAATGGACTTTCTGGAATAATGAGAGAACCACAATCGATGTTGCTGCTGGAGGAGCTTTAATGGCAAAAGGAGAATATGAAACCTGGGACCTAATCGAAGAAATGGCCACCAACAATTCTTATGGCCAACAGAAAGGAGCATGATCCAAAGAATTGCAGGAATTTATGAAGTTGGAGCCAACACAGCACTGAACCAAGCTGGATGTGATTTGCAAAAATCTGGAAACTCTTAACATAAAAGTTAATGGTGGGGGATCCACAAGTTCACCATTTGGAGGAGCACCTGAGTCAAAATCTTTCAACCAACATAAAGAAACGGTGAATTATGTCAATAATTTCAACAGATAGGGGAACAATCCATATTCCAACACCTACAACCCAGGGTGGAGGAATCATCCCAATTTTCATGGAGCAACAATTCAGGCCAACAGCAGAACTATCCACCACCTGAATTCCAGCAACAGAACAAAAGGCCAGGAGCAGGCAAATGAACCAGGAATAACAGAAGTGTTGACCTACTAGAAAAAGATAGAAGCAAAACATGACTCTCAAGCAGCAAGATATGATACTATGTTTCAATCTCAAGCAGCAAGATATGATGTTATGTTTCAATCCCAAGCAGCATTAATTCAAAGTCAATCTGCTTCTATTAAAGCAGTGGAGAATCAAATTGGAAAACTGGCAAATGCTCAGAGTTACAGACCGCCAGGTACCATTCCTAGCAACACAGAGCCAAATCCAAGAAACATTGGGAAAGAGCGATGCCATGCCATCATGTTAAAAATCGGTACTGAAATCAACAAAGATGTTGGAGCCAAAACAACTGCTGAGGAAGTTCCAAAAGAAACAAAGCAACATATGGAGGAAAAATAAGCAAAGGAAAAAGAACAGATCATTCCACCTCCACCTTTTCCTCAACGTCTTCAGAAGAACAAATTGGACAAGCAATTTTCTCGAGACCTGGAGATCTTTAAAAAGCTGCATATCACCATTCCATTTGCAGAAGCGTTGGAAAAAATGCCTAGCTATGCCAAATTCATGAAAGACATTCGTTCACGAAAGCGGAGATTGAGAGATTACGAGACAGTAGCATTATCAGAAGAATGCAGCGCTATCATTCAGAGGAAACTTTGCCCAAAGTTGAAAGATCCTGGCAGTTTCACTGTACCTTGCGTCATAGGAGAACATAACTTTGGTAAGGCTTTATGTGATTTAGGTGCAAGTGTTAACTTGATGCCTTTTTCTATTTTCAGGATACTTCAAATTGGAGAAACAATGCCAACTTCAGTCTCTCTACAACTTGCTGATAGAACGCTCGTATTTCCAAGAGGCGTAGTTGAGGATGTGCTGGTCAAAGTTGACAAATTCATTTTCCCAGCAGATTTCATTGTCCTTGATATGGAGGAAGACGCAGACGTGCCAATCATCCTCGGGAGACCATTCTTGGCTACAGGTTGAACCATTATTGATGTACAAAAAAGAGAATTAACCATGAGGGTACAGGACCAAGAAGTAACATTCAATGTTTTCAAGGCCATGAATTTCCCAGATGATGAAAAGAAGGAGGAATGTTTCAGACTTGATGTGATACACAGTACCATTCAGAACTCCAATGCAATACAAAGTTCTACTGACAAACTTAAAACATGTCAATTGCCTGTGGAGCCTAAAGATAAAGCGTCTTTTGCACTGAAAGAACCTATTCTTTGCCCTACAAGCAACAGAAGAGAAAAAGTTCCACCAGCTCAACGAATTGGAGGAATTTCACATACATCATTTTGATAATGCCAAATTGTACAAAGAAAAGGGCAAGAAAAGACATGATGAGAAGTTAGTGCGCATACAACTGGAACCAGGGCAGAAGGTACTGTTAAACAAATCAAGGGTGAAATTCTTCCCATGGAAGCCAAAATCACGGTGGTCAGGTCCATTTGTGATCACCAAGGTTTTACCAGATAGAGCCGTTGAGATACATGATCCTGACTCACAACAAGACTTTCAAGGTTAAAAACAAGCGTGTCAAGCACTACTGGGGAGAATCATTTGAGCGACAAAAAGAAAGTGTTACACTTTTAGATCCAGCTTAACGTTCGAGAAGTCAAGTCTGGCTGACAACTTTAAACTTAGCGCTAGTAGGGAGGCAACCCATGCAATTTGTGTATATATTGTGATCTGGTGTGTTTTATTTTTGTGTGTTTAATTTTTGCAGGTTTAGTCATTTCACGATGGAAGAAGCTCTCGCAAATCTTCACAAGCAATTTCCTTCTCTCCCTCAAAAATCTCTGATGAAAGTCTACAAAGTTCGCTTGGAACGGATGAGACTACTGATGATGAAAGGTATTCCTACTGACATTCGTTGGATTATTGAAGCACAAGTCTGATGGCAGGTGAGTCTTCTGACTCTTTTATTTCACATCTGCCTGGCTTAGGAAGGAGATACCTATGATAATAAGAGAAGAGCCAAAAGAATGTGTGTTTGTTATAAATGTGCTCGCATGTTTTGTAATACTCATTGTCGTTCTTTAGGAATTGTGTCTGATAACCTCGAAGATAAGATTAATTTATTAGGGATGGCTTGAGTAAGGATTCTTTGGAAGACATATCTAAAACTCTTGAGACGCATCCCAGTGGATGTGTGTATCATGAAATTCGCATGTTATTTGCACAATTCCAAAAGGAAAGACAACTGTTAAGTCTCGGGAATCTGACTCAAAAAGACCCTGTTTGCCAATTTATAAGAAAATTGGATGGAAAGCTTGTCCCTGACGCATAGACGTCAATCAAGTCGTTACTTTTCTTGTACATATTAAATCTCTTTGTCTTTTCCTAATAATTGTAAATTATTTTGTTGTTTTCTTTTATTTTCTCCGACAAGATCGAGACCTTTTTTACTATCACGATTTATTTTACTGTTAACTAATAATCGTCATTTGGAAGATACTTGTGCTATTTTTACTCACCCTTTTCAGGTATTATAAATTCAACTCATCATTTCACTTTTGAAGACATCCAGAGTAAAACATGGAAGCCACTTCAAGAAGACGAGTTGAAAACATCTGTGTGTTTTGCGGTAGTAGTGTTGGTACTAAACCATAATACGTAGAGCAGCACAAGAATTGGGTCGAGTCTTAGATGTAAAGAATATGCACTTAGTATATGGCGGAGGCAATCTTGGACTAATGGGGATCGTTTCAAAAGTCGTACAAGAAGGAGGCAGTCACGTTTTGGGAATCATCCCAAAACCCTTGGCAGAAGCAAATCTTATTGAACCATCAAACGGAGAGGAACTGATTGTCCCAGGTATGTCTGAATGACTGCTAGAAATGATTAATCGTGCTGATGATTTTATTGCTTTGCCAGGTGGCTTGGGTACATTGGAGGAAATTTTTATAGTGCTATCTTGGGCGAACTTGAACATACACCAGAAACCAATTGGGTTGTTTAAAGTTGATGGATTTTATTATTTTCTTTGTGTGTTTCTTGATGATGCCCGGAGAAATGGGTTCGTGTCAAAACCTTTAAAAGAACTCCTCTTCACTGCCAGAACTGCTCCGGATCTAATTGACCAAATCTTAGCCTATGAACCATAAATTGACCCTATCCTTTCAAAGATAAATTGGTCTGAGGACGATCGTGGTAAGAGGCGTCGGATTAATCTGGATCTTAACCTTTAATTTCCTGTTGAATTTCAGCTAACCAGGTATTATCTTCTAAACTCTTCTTCTACTGTTTAAGACATTGGGGGACAATGTCTCATTTAGGTTTGGGGTAGGGAATTAGTTGATTAATATCTTTTTTTTTACTGTGAGTTGTTTTTTTATTTTTAGTCCAAAATTTTTCGAAAAATAAAAACAAAATTGACAAATTTTTAAAAATTACAAACATATTTTGTGTTTTTGTGTTTTTATTTTGACTAAAAGGGTGAAATTGGTGAAAGATAGCTGAGTAAGGAGTTTCCACTCCTGATACGTATCTCAAGCCTATTTTCGAAATAAGTTAATTTTTGTTTATTTCATTTTAAATTATTTAATTTATAAATTCTCCATAAAACGGACTAAAATGGATCTTCATATGTTCAGTTAGCAGATATTATCAACATACATAGAAACATACGGACATGAACTAAAATTGAAAAGTTTGTAATATTCAGTGCTCTAGTTTAATTGGAGGAAGCATCTCAAAAAGCAATGGAGTAAAAAAAAAATCCGAGATCCGAGTTATTAAGTCTGTAAGGGTGTTCTAACACCTAGTGCCCTAAAACCAACTAGTTTGGGAGTCACTGGCCCAAAGCTCATTACATGGATCAAAGATGCTGCAAAAATATATATATATCTGAAGTCTGAGTAATTAAGTCTGTAGGGGTGTCTTAACACCTGGTGCCCTAAAGCCAACTGGTTTGGGAGCCACCGACCCAACACTCGCTACTTAGATGGAAGATATTGTATAAAAAAAATAGAGAAAAATCAAAGAAAAAAAAATCAGAAAAAATCAGAAAAATTATTCCATTGCTGCAAAAAAGTGTGAATTCTGATAAAACTTTAAGACAAAAATATTACTCTCTTATCAACTGCACTTGTGACTGTTGTGGGCAAAAATGAGTTGATTAATATTTTTTCTGCTGTGCATATGGAGAATGGTAAAAAAAATCGGAGAATTTACTTATTCGGTAATTTAAAATGAAACAAAACAACTATTGACTTAGAGTATAAGTTTCACCTGATTAGTCACTAACTTCTTTATTCTCTTTTCTCTTGTCTTTTTGCTTTTCTGTGCATTAGTTTTATTATCTTTTTACTTTTGTAAAACGTTTGTGGGTATCGTTGCTGTAAGCCCTCACGAGACTATAACTCGTCCACTGGGGACACCTAGGGGTTTAAAGGCTTGTTGCATATGCTAAATGCAACCGTGATCCCTACGAAAGTGGCTTAGTTTAATATTAATTGTTTCTTGTATTTTATTTTATTGATTTGCTCGAGGACTAGCAAAATGTTAGGTTTGGGGGTGTGATGAGCGGAAAATATATCAATATTTACCGCCCCTTTTACTTAATATTTTGTTTAGTTTCTCGGGTTTGATGAACGTTTTGATATGTTTTAGTTTATTTTGCAGATAAAATAATATTGGGACTTAATGAAATCATTTAGGACGAAATTTGGGTCAAATAAGGGCAAAAATTGGACTTGACATATTAATTTTGGAGATTGGAAACTTGAAAGGGCGTTTTAACGAAGTGCAGTTTTGGAAATTTCATTTTTGTGCATCTGTCGTAATTTGGGCATAACTATTTACTCCAATATCGGATTGAGCTGATTCAAGTGCCAGATTAAAGAAGACTCAATTATCTACAACCTTTAAAGACAAAATATTTTCGAATTATGAAGATTTCATGACCGAAATTGATGAACCATCCAGAAGTGTGTTGTGTGTAATTATTAAAGTCACTTTCAATCATTTTCAAAGCAAAAAAATAAATTAATAAATAAATAATAAAAATTATCAAATCATCACCAAACATGATAAGAGATTAGTGGAGCAATTAATAATGGATTTGGTGGAGCAATTAATAATTGATTTGGTGGATGATTTGATGGAGGCAAAATTTTACCTATAAATACCAAGCCATTTCATTTGTAAAATTCATACTTTCTTCTAAGGAATTCCTTAAGAATACTAAGAAGATTGTATCTTATTTGTTTATTTACATCTTTCAGTAATTAATTTCCGCTTTCGCACTTTCTTTTCTTTACTTTTCAGTTTTTACTTTTCAGTAATTTACTTTTCAGCAATTTACTTTTCAGCAATTTACTTTTCAGCAATTTACTTTTCAGCAATTTATTTTCAGTAATTTACTTTTCAGCAATTTACTTTTCAGCAATTTACTTTTCAGCAATTTACTTTTCAGCAATTTACTTTTCAGCAATTTATTTTCAGTAATTTACTTTCAGCATTTAATTTTCAGTATTTAATTTCAGCATTTACTTTCAGCATTTACTTTTCAGTATTTAATTTTCAGTATTTTACTTTATGTCTTTTATTTTATTTAAGTTTTTTTACTACCCGTAAATATGTGTCGTAACTAAACCAGTTATCTGGGGTTGTGATGAAATCCAATATCACCGGTTTATAAGGGGTTAGATTATAGCTTGGGTAATATAAAGATTTATTTATTGAGTCTTAATCTTAATGCTTTTTCATTAACTGGCCATTAATAAAATTGAACTGAGAAACTTAAAATGAACTAGACATAAGGATTTTAAGTTTAAGACCTTAGACTCAATAGTCCACGATCTTCCTTGAGGATAGATAACCCTTTAATATATTTCCTTACAGGATAGACATATACCTGCCGGGCGGGGGTAGCCATAATTGGAACTTAAACTTAATGAATCCAGATAATTTGGTTGATATAGACATATGGTTCAATTGGGTTAAACTGGGTATTTGTGTCTGACCATCGACAAAGGCTTACACATAATTTAGTGTTCCAGGTTAATAAATCAATATATTACCCAACATTAAGATAACCACTTCATCTTTAAAATAATATTGGAAGAAATCACAACCCTAGATAGTTTTTAATATTGAATTTTCTTAAAACCTACTTTCGAACAATTTTATTTACTTGTTTTTAAATCTAGAATCGTCACCATTTCAAATCAATCAAACAACCTGTAAGATACTAGTAATCATTTGACCTCATAAAATTAATAGATTAGATATTAAGTCCTTGTGGGATCGATATTCTTATACTACTTGAACGATACGTGCGCTTGCGTTATACGTGTGTGTTTACGCCGGTCAAATTCCGAAGGGGCTCTATCCAGAGCGAAGCTGTTTCCCGTACCATCGGTAAAACACAACCTCCTATTACACTTGTATGAGTATCCTATACCCAAATATATGAGAACTATATCGTTGTGCCCTCACAATGCGCACAAGTGTAATACTAGTCTTTTACGTATTTATCGAAGTCCAATCTGGATAATACTCTGACTAGAGATATTCAATGATTTATCCTTCATGGACTGATACTATCTCATATCATTCTCAGTCCATGAAAAAATCATAGGGACCTCCTATCATTTATATATCTAGGTGATCTAATCACAAATGATAAGAATGCAATCTCCTTTGTCACATAGTTAATTTGTACAACAACACCATGATCTGTACAAATAGTGATGCTATGGGTCATAATTGTCCAACAATTTCCCACTTGTCCTATAGCCAGTCACTCGAGTGTCTTACACCCGAACTATGTACGGTTGGCTCAAATTTGCCGAGAAAAGGTTTTCGTCAGTGGATTTGCATGATTATCATCTGATGTGATTTATTCGATCATCACATCGCCACGATGTATGATCCGAACGAATCAGATGAATATCGAAGTATATATCTGGATCATTGATGAGACCATTAATTCTTTAGCCTGTGCTGACGCCTAGCTCAGCTGCTAACAGAATTATATCTAATCTAATTAGATTTATTATTGACCCAGATGGCTTCTATTGATGCCTCAGCTGCAACAATAACCTGCATTTGTTGTTTATACGGTAACAATATCTTGCTTGGAAGATTTCCAGCTCACTATTTTATTATTCAAACTGTATAGTACCGTTTGTGACTTATAGTCGTTATTATCAGTTAGGAAACTTGCTACAGTGATCTCAGTCACTTCAAGTTCTCCTTCTCCACAGATTAAGACAGCATCCTTAGTTCTCTAAGATACTGACGGATGTTCTTAACATCAATCCAGTGACTATCACTTGGATTGGCCTGTTTGTGAATCCATAAGCTCAAAGCATATGAGACACCAGGTCACGTACATTTTTCAACGTACTAGTTTCTCGGAGATTTTTCATGAAAGCTAAGCTTTCACCGATTGTTTTATGGGAATATCATTTCCAAGAAATGACATATTATCATTATTTATAGGACAGCCACTGTCAGTGCGCTCCCACTAACCCTCTTATATACACAAGAATCATTTCGTTTTGAATTAGATCATAAACCATTATGATCACATCAAAACGATAATTCCTAGAACCTATGCTTGCTTCAATCCAAACATTGATCGAATAACCCGCAAACCTTGTTTGCTAGTTTTGGTACGACAAAATTGACAAGATGTTGTAAACATCCTCCTAAAGGTTTCCTTTTCAGGAAAGCGATTTTCCCTTTAAGCTAACATATTTCATAAATGAAACATGCAGCTTTAGCAAGCATTATCCAAATGGATATACCGTGGTAACAGGTAAAAGGTTGAATCGTAATCAACATAATGTTGATAACGATACCTTTCCGCTAAAAGCCTAGCTTTATACGTTGGTTTGTTGCCTTCCATGTATGTCTTCCTTGAAGACTTAAATAGTACCAATAGGTACAATGCCTTGCGATACATCAACTAGTATCCAAACTTAGTTGATCTACATGGAATCCATTTCGGATTCATGACATTTTGTCATAATAGGGAGTCGATACCTTGTATCACTTCCTCATACGTAGTCAGTTAGTATACCTCAATAAGATAGACATCTTTATGAGGTGAGATCAGAAACACATACCCCAGGTTGTTTTCTAACTCTCTCCGACTACGCGGTTCTTATGTATTCGAAGATTAATGGTATAGATTCATCCTTGATGAACTAATTATGTTCCATTAGGAATCTGTTCCTTGAACAGTATTACTCCAATTTTCATCGAGTTTTACTATCCTCCCACTTACCACTGCATATAGGTATTCCTCTCAGGGAAACCGCATGGTGAGCAATAATCTAATTGTTCTCTGGTGAGATGTACAAGTACTATACTTATGGTATCCCTAGGATAACCTACAATTCGCACTTTTCCAATTTGGGTTCTAGTTTGGTATCATCCAAACATATGCCTAGCATACCCAAATTATCAGGAATGTGAAACCCGGTTTCCTTTCCTGTTCATATCTAATATGAAATCTGTCAAACAGATTTTAATGGAACCTTATTCAAAATAAGTTCTTGCACTGTTTATGCGTATCCGTTGAAGGAAATGGTAGCTCAGAGCGACTCATGATTAACCTTATCATGTCCAATAAAATTCGGTTACTCTGTTCGGACACACCGTCAAACTGACGTGTTCCGGGAGGAGTCCCCATTTGAAAGATTACTTTACTCTTTCAAGTATAACGAGAAACTTATTGCTTAAGTATTTTCCATTATGGTCTTACCGTGACAGTTTAATACTTTAGTCGATCTGTTTGTCTATTTCGTGTCGAAACTTTAAAAGTTTCCGATTTGTGTTCTTCAAAAGAAACACATAACCATAACGCGATGCCACATCCGTAGAGGTCACGAAATATTCATATCCACATCTAGCCGCTAGACATGGGCCCACTTGCTTCACTATGAACTAGGGCTAACAGATTAGTGGCTTTTGCACTTTTACCAAGTAAATAGTGTTTTAGGCGCATTGCCCAATAAACTAGATTCGTAGACTTTATTTGAATAGGATCAAATCAGTCCGAGTACCCACTCTTCAAAAGTGTGGATATACGAGTCTTGTTTAAATTGCGTCCTAGACTACAATGCCACAAAAGTTTCATCTAATCAAATCAGTTTGAGCTATTTGTTTGTCATATTATATATTTGAGATTTTATTTATATTCAAAATATAAATTCTGTTATTTACATCTAATGTGTTTATCTCAATATCATCTTTATATAATGAAACACTTTAGTGTTCTAGAATATAAAGGTTCACCCGCAGCGGGTTAAACACTGATATAAAGATAATGTTTCTAGTCAAACTAGTTACATTATAACAGTATCCAAATTTAGGTACGCACCCGAGGGTAGTTCCTAAACTTAGGTATCTACGGTTAAAACAGCGACTTTCGTCCCGTTTCCAATTCGCAGATAAAATCTCAACTGAAGTCAGTATCCTGCTCATAGCAGATTCTGAACATCAGTATATATATGTATATCACACTAAGTATCTAAAATCCAATTTTAATACTAGAAATGAATATAATGTTGACAAACATATTTGAAGTCGGAGCCTTGCTCGTTCTTTAATTCCTTCATGTCTGCTTTGTCCAAACGGCAGTCACGCTTCCGCGATCCCGTTTGCCACATTTAGGCAGACATTTTGGGATATGTCCTTTATCTTCCCAGAAGATTATAATGATTTTGCCTTTGCCCTTTTCAATGTTCCAGTAGCCTTTGGCCAAGCCTCGGGTTTCTAGAATATTGAAGTAAGGTGCGCCTTGCACTACTTGCCTAATTGCAAAGTTTGACTTTGTCTCCTTGAGAATAGTCATTAACTCTCCAAGAGTTAAATTGCAATTTTAGTACCTCTAAAATCTAATGATAGATTCTTTGAAGATCCTTCAATTTCATTATCATACTTTAAGGATCTAACCCTTAGTTCTGACAAAGAAATCAAGGAGTCTACTGCGGTAAGTATAATGGATTAAGCACTAAAGTTATCATTACATAAATCTTCCAAATATCATGTTCCATTTATTTGCTTAACTCCGGGCTTAGGCCTAATATGTTATTTTATCAAATAAAGTAACTTATTAGTTTTTCCAGGACCATCCTGAAATTATTCCCAATTTTGAAAATTAAACCATTTAAATACATTTTCCCTAGGATCATGTTTTAAATGTCAATCTTTCTTTTTTAAATCTTGATTTTAATAGTCCAACTATTTAATCAACGATTTCGGTACTATTAAATATAATGATTATTATAGTCAACTATATAATCAACTATACTTTAATAGATTAAAATCAATTATATTGATTACTATAATCCAATTATAAAATCAACTATAAATGAATAGTTTGAATATAGTCCAATTGTTAATTAAAACAACGTTTAAATATTAGTCCAACTAACATTTAATTTATTTGACGAATGATATTTGTTGAGCCCGTATGACAAGTAATTAAACAAATATTACAAATTTAATTCTTGCCTCCCACTATTTTTCGGCGAGCCTCTAACGCTCTGTCGAGTACTCGGGAAACCGTGTTTCCTAGTGGGCTAGGATCCCGTTAAATATCACACAATCTTGACTTTGGCCAACAAATTGTATGATAATTAACTAGGTAGATCTCTAAGATCGATTGGATCCAATCCAATTCCTAGATCCGGTATGGGGATCTTATATATGCCAATACATCCAATGTATTACCTAACCTTTTTCCTCTGAATTAACTAAGCCTTGGCTTTGGAACAACAAACTTAGTGATCCCAGTTAAGCGCGACCCATTGACCATGGAAAGCTTCGTAATCAATGTCGATGGACAAGAAGTGGTCTTGACTTTGGCCAACAAACCACAACTTGGACAAGACACCAATATGGAACAAAGCCTTCGTGATTCAAACACATCCTCGACGGATAAAGGCCTTGACTTTGGCCAACAAGCCAATGCCAGTCTCGGATCTTGAGTGAGAATCACTAAATGGAAGGAAAGACGCTTAATATTATTTGAGGGTTTTTCGCGTGTAAATTGGCAACCAATTTATTATCTTTGTTAAGGTCTCATCATCATACACCCTTAATCATGCATTCTAAACACATAATAAAGCGCGTATAATTAAATAATAATGATATATGGATGGATACTTTACACAATGATCCTAGATCAAATCTCTCACTTTCTCTCTCCCGCTAGCACATGTATTACTTCTACCCATTACACTACACTTCTAAAGAAATCTCATTTACATTGAGGGTAATAGGTAAGAAGAGAATACAAAGAATAGAGAGGTAATAAGGCTGGACACGCAGGTCCAATTAATAAATCAAATTTATTACAATAATTTCTAAAATTGTCCCATGATGAGTGGTAAATCTATCACTATTTCCCACTCATTTAACCTAATATTTTGTATAGTTTCTTGAGTTTTGTGTATATTTTGATGTGTTTTGTGTTATTTTATAGATAAATAAAGTTTCAGGACATTCTGGAGGTGAATTGGGCCAAAATAGTGAAAATTGGACGAAAAGGGCATTTTCGGTAATTTCTCGCGTCGCGACTCAAGACCTTCCGCGTCGCGACGCCTAACGTGCGTTGGGTCCACAAATCAGAATCTGAGAAAAGTTTGACTTTGCTAACGTGCGCCGTGCCATGTGTCACCATCACAGCCGATCTGCTAACAAGCGTCGTGCCACGTGTCAGCATCCTACGGTGCCGACAGTCATCATCGCCCCCCATGTGCCACGTGTCACTCCACGTCATTGCCGCGTCATCAGCCACATCACCAGGTTGACCAAGTCAAACTGCCACCTCACTGCCATGTCATCATCAGCGAATCAGGAAGTGCCACGTGTCGTAATCCTACGGTGCCAACAGTCTCTTTCCCACGTGTAGCCACGTCAGCGCCACATCAGCGCCACGTCAGCATTAATCATTCAGTATCTAATCCTTATCTGACACATGGTGGATAAGAATCTCATCGACCAATCAGAAGCCGCCACGTGTCACAATAATTGAAGCCCAACCACCTCGCCACGTGTCACCTTATCAACTTATCCAGAATCTGCAAACCGACGAACCAGAACGTGCCACGTCGACAGAAGCTGGCGTAGCGTCGCCAAAGCCCTCGGCGTCGCGACGCCCGAAGCCTACCCGCACCTATAAATTCAGCTTCAAATTTCAGAATTTGTTGTACCACTCTCTCTCTTCTATTCTATATAAAGAGAGAGTTTCTCTCTCTAGTTTCTTTTAGTTTTTAGTTTTTTAGTTTTTAGTTTTGTAAATAATTTTAATTACATTTTGTTAATATAGTAATTAGTTTTTTTACTTTTTACAGTTTTTACTTTTCACCATGAGAAGTAACTTCCCCAGCTATGGTGAAAGGTAATTCTTTTACTGTTACTATTTAGATTAATCTCCCTTAAAAATAATATATTCACTATTTAAAATATTGACTTAAAAAGGATACCGCCAGATTGGTCGGTTGGTAATTCATTTTAATCTGGGTTAAACCTGACTAATAAATGATACCGTCAGATTGGTCGGTTGATAATATTATCACAAGTTTATATATTATTTTATGAGAGATATCTAAAATAGTAAATAGTAAAAGTAATTCATTTTACCTTAGCATTTATTTTATTTTACTTTTCAGCTTTTACTTTATGTCTTTTACTTTTAAGTTTTTACTAGCCCTAGTTATGTGTTAGTCATCTGGGGTTGTGATGAATTCTAATATCACCGGTTTATAAGGGGTTCTTTGATAGTTTGGGTAATTTAAAGGTTTACTTATTAAGTCTTAAGCTTAATGCTTCTTGTTTTCTGATCACCAATAAGATTGATGTGGTAAATCTAAAATGAACTAGACATAGGGATTTTAGGTTTCAGCCTTAGACTTAATAGCCCACGATCTTCCTTGAGGATAGATAACCCTTAATAGATTTCCTTACAGGATAGACATATACCTGTCGAGCGGGGGTAGCCATAATTGGAACTTAAACTTAATGAATCCAGATATTTTGGTTGACATAGACATATGGTTCAATTGGGTTAAACTGGGTATTTGCGTCTGACCATCGACAGAAGCTTTTGCATAATTTAGTGTTCCAGGTTAGTAAACTGATTTATTACACAAACATAAAATAATCACTTCATCTTTTAAAAGATATTAGAATGATTCACAACCCTAGATCTTTGTGTCTTTTGTTATTTTTTTAGTATTTTCTTTTGTCTTTTTATTTATTTATTTATTTTGCAAAACTACAATCAACCAAATCAATCAAGCAATCATTCTCTTATCCCTCAATTAGATATCTGTAAATAAATAGATTCAATAATTAATAACAATAGTAGGAATTAAGTCCTCGTGGGATCGATATTTTTATACTACTTGAACGATACGTGCGCTTGCGTATACGTGTGTGTTTACGCCGGTCATCCCACCCATCTAATATCCATCCGATATACATTATTCATGCATCGCAACCATGTATTCACACAAGCATGTTATCAATCAATCTAATCAATTAATTAATCTGATAATTAGTGACTATCCAATGTTCAAACAATGATTTGATTTTGCTCGAGTCAACTCGTTTTTTGCGAATAAGTACTCAAAGTACGAATTCTCGAATTAAATTAAACTACATCATTAAATCCAATTTAATATGCATTCAATTCTAATTCGAGAATTCGTATGATTCACCGATGACGTATGATTCGAACATAATTAATCTGGGATTAATCATAAGAGAGAGAAAATTAATATGGGATTAATAACAGCGAGAATTTATCTGGGATAAAATTCAGTTAGAAGAGAGAGAACGATTAATTCGGAATTAATCGATAAAATAATATATTCGATATATTAAATGAAATTAGATTTCATGACGGAATTAAAATTGGATTTTAATTCGGGCGAACGAATTAATCGCGAGCGACTTTAATAGTAATTTTGCCAAGCATAATTATTTAATTAAATTTGATTTAATTACGTCGCAACGGAAAATTCATTAATTCGGAATTAACAAACCTTCGCCCGGAATGTGTTTGCGGGCCCACTCGGATTTTGAATCAAGTGGGGCCCAGAAGTCACATCACAAGTCACATCACCTAGTCACTTTAATCATTTTTTAGTTGATGGAATTTGGTGGGTTGTTGATGACTTGTTCAACACACTAATGTGAGAGATGATTGACCTTTTCCAACTTTGAGTTTGGTATATCATATTTTTGATTTTGGGAAATCAAAAGTAAGTCAACACTCATCTCTTCTCATCTCTCTCATTCACGCCAAAGTGAAAATTTTCTCTCCCAACTTGGCTTGGCCAAGAGCTTCAAGGAACAAAGAAGAAATTGTTGTAATTTTTTTTCTAAGTGCTAGCACACATCAAAGAATCATACTAAGGTGTTAGGGAAACTTTTCCCATTGAGCTTGGAATCAAAGATCAAAGCTTGGAGCTTGATACACACTTTGGAGGAGCTTGGAACAACTTCAAAGAGAGGAATTTTTGAACTCTACACATCCATCCAACCGAGCATTGTGAGTATATTTGCGCTATACTTCTTTCCATATTCACATTATTTCATGCTTGAAATGATCTTGGTTTGACCTTAGAAACCCAACAATGGTATCATGAGCCTATTTTTAGCATGAAATTGAATTTATGGTTCTTAATCTGAAATTTGGGTATTTTTGATTTGAGCATGATTTGATCAAATTGTTTGTTTGAGTATGCTTATATATTGTTAAATTAGAGTTATGCATGATCAATTTGATGAAAAATTAATTGGATTAATTTTCCCCAAAATATTCGGCTTGGCCGAATGGACATGGACCCTAGCTCATGGTGATTTTGATTTTTTAGACCATTGGATGAGTTTAAAATACATGGATAAATTGATTTGTGATTTAATTTGATTGAAATCAAAATTAATAAAAAATTACCATGATTGCCGTGAGCATTAGAGCATGTAATGAGTTGATTTTGTTTCAATAATGTTGGACATGAATTGATAATAATAAAGCATGATTAATTATGTAAATTGGTATTTTTGGAAATGTTAATTTGAATAATTAATTATGGCTATACAGTTGAATTAAATAAATTATGATATTTGAAATATTAGAATTTAATTAATTACGCTTAATTTGGAATTGGGATAAAATTGTTGTATTTGGGCCTAATGGGCTTGGTTGGGCTAAGTTGGTTTAGGACAATTGGATTGGATCTAAATTGGGCCTAAATCATTCCATTATGTCCAAATATAATAAATGGGCCTTTTAAAATTTAATTGGGCCTAATGGGCCAAAATTAATTTTGTGGCAAAGGGTGATTCCTTATTGGGCTTTGGTTGCCAAAGTCCATGCCTTAAGAAATTAATTGAAAGCCCATTAGACTTTAATTAAATTGACATTGGATGTTAATTTGGCTTTGAGACCCATTAAGATTAGATTTAGAATCTAAGTCGTAAAGGCACATTAATAAAGTGTAATATTTAATTTGGAATTAAATAAAGAATTAGTATTGAATACAAATTAAATAGGATTTAAAATTGTAGTTCGATATAATTCAAGAATTCGTACTTTGAGTACTTATTCTTAAACAAGTTGGACTCGCGCAATTCAAATCATTGTTTCAACATTGGATGATCACTTAATTCAAAGATTAATTAATTGGATTAGATTGATTGAATAACATGCTTTGTGTGAATACATGGATGTGTTGTATGAATAATATATATCAGATGGATATTAGATGGGTGAGGGTAATTTTGAAAATTGTTGTAATAAATTTAGAATTTATTAAATTGGACCTGCGTGTCCAGCCTTTATCTCTCGATTCTTTGTAATTCTCTTCTCACCTTCCCCTCAATGTAATGAGGTTTCTTGTGATGTATTATGTAATTGGGTAGAAGTTAGAATATTGCTAGCCGGGGAGAGGAAAGAGAGTGATTTATTCTAGGAATAATTTTTGAGATATCCATCCGCATATCATTATTAATTTATTTATCGCACCTTATTATTCTTTTAGAATGCATGCTTAAGGGTGTATGATGAGACCTAATCAAAGATAATTAATTGGTTGCCAATTACGAGAAAAACCCTCAACAAATATTAAGCGTTTTCCTTCCATTGAGTGATTCATTCTCAAGATCCAAGATTGGCATTGGTTTGTTGGCCAAAGTCAAGACCTTTGTCCATCGCGGATGTGTTTGAATCATGAAGGCTTTGTTCCATATCATATGTCTTGCCCAAGTTGTGATTTTTTGGCCAAATTCAAGATCACTTCTTGTTCATCGACATCGATTACGAAGATTTCCAAAGTCAATGGGTCTGGCTTAACTGGAATCATTAAGCTTGTTGAGCCAAAGTCAAGGCTTAGTTGATTCAGAGTAAAATGTTAGGAAAATATATTGGATATATTGTATATATTTTGTATATATGTTTCGGACTTGGAGGTCCACCCACCGAATCTAGGAATTGGATGAGATCTAATTGATCTTAGAGATCTACCTAGTTAAATATCATACAGCTTGTTGGCCAAAGTCAAGGTTGTGTGTTATTTAACGGGATCCTAGCCCACTAGGAAACTAGGTTTCCCGAGTATTGAACAGAGGGTTAGAGGCTCGCCGAAAAATAGTGGGAGGCCAATATTGAATTTGCAATTTCGTTCAAATACATGGCATTACGCGCTTTCAAATTATTTCATCAATTATATATTTATTAGTTGGACTAATTTCTATTATTTTTTCTTTTAACAGTTGGACTGTACCCAATATCGTTAATTGAATAGTTTGACTATTGCAATTAAGAAGACTGGAAAGATCAGGGTTAGAGACATTATCGTGGGCGAAAATGTCTTTAATGGTGCGAACTTTCCTAATTGGGATATGAACCTCAGGATTGTCCTGTGGGCTGAGAGGATGCTTTATACGATATAGAGACCTCTCGGACCTAAGCCCGGAAATGAGTAGTCGCTTGAGCTTGAGCTTTGGAAGACTCATAGCGATGGAAAATCAATTGCTCAATCCATCATGCTCGCTGCGATGACCCTTCAATTTCGTCGCCAAAATAAGGGATTGGATCCCTATACTATGATGGCAAAATTTTAGGACCTTCATCGATCTAACCTTAGATCGCAAAGGAATGAATTGCAGAAGAAGCTCTTTCGCTCACGAATGTCAGATGGTACATCTGTTGAGCACCATGTGTCACAGATGATTGCTGACATTGGACAGTTGTGTCAGCTAGGCATAACCTTTGAGGCTGAGACTTCTATAGATTTGATCTTGCAGTCTCTTCCTGACAGCTGGAGCGGGTTCATCATGAACTATGATATGATGAACCAAGACCATACTCTTGGAGAGCTGATGGCAATGCTGTGTGAAACAGAAAAAGAGCTATTGAATGGTAAAAAGCGTAAGGCACACTTCACTTCAACATCTCAGTCTCCGAGGGCTTGGCCCAAGGCAACTGCAGGTGTAAAGAAGAAGAAAAAGAAGAAGAAGAAGGGCAAGGCCAAATCATCAAAGTCTTCTGGGAATGATAAGGACAAATCCCAAGATGTATGCCTGCAGTGTGGCAAATGGGGTCACTGGAAGCGTTACTGCCGTGAGTACAAGGCGCACATGAAGGAAATCAAAGCGGGCAAGGCACCGACTTCAGATATGTTTGTTATAAAAATAAAAATGTCTACTTCTAGTTTTAAAAATTGGATTTTTTATTCTGGTTGTGGTACTCATATATGTATTGATGTACAGGATCTGTGGATTAGCAGGAGACAGGCATCAGAAGAGATTGACCTCCGCGTTGGAAATGGGACACGAGTCATTGTTTTGGCCATTTGGACTTATATTTTTGATCTGCCCTCGGGGCATGTACTTAATCTTTCAGACTGTTATTATGTACCTAGTTTGACTAGGAATATTATATTTGTATCTTTATTGGCCCAATGTGGGTATACTTTTGTTTTTAGAAACACTGGGTGTTTTATGTATAAAAATGATAAAGAGATATGCAATGCTGATGTGAATAATGGTCTTTATATTTTGAATATAAATAAATCTCAAACATATAATGTAACAAACAAAAGGCTTAAATTATGTAACAAAGATGAAACTTATATGTGGCATTGTCATCTGGGACACATTAACAAGACTCGCATAACCACACTTTCGAAGAGTTGGTACTTGGACGGATTTGATCCAAATTCATATGACGTATGCGAATCTTGTTTATTAGGCAAAATTCCTAAAACACCTTTTAGCGGTAAATGTGCACGTGCCACCGAACTGTTAGCCCTCGTTCATAGTGACATATGTGGGCCCATGTCTAGCCAGGCTAGAGGTGGATATGAATACTTCATAACCTTTACGGATGATGCATCGCGTTATGGTTATCTATATCTTATGAGACACAAGTCGGAAACCTTTGAGAAATTCAAAGATTTTCAACACGAAGTAGAAAAATAGACCGGCAAAAGTATTAAAACATTACGGTCGGACCGTGGTGGAGAATACTTGAG
>SKCR01000891.1:0-28808 GCA_019454045.1 Zanthoxylum bungeanum
TTCTGAAGAATTTGGTAGGCATGGCGCTTGCTAGAAGCCAACCATGTCTTGTAAATCGGTAGGAACGTGGTACCGGGTACGCACGTGTTCGAATAGTCCGACAACCGGATTTACTGCCAACATATCCAGGGATCTCATGGGTCGCTTCCCGAAGATTCACCGATAACGTATGACTCGAACAGAATTAATCTGACATTAATTATGAGAGAGAGAAAATTAATCTGGGATTAATTACGGTGAGAATTTATTTAGGATTAATTCGAATAGAAGAGAGAGAACAATGAATTTGGAATTAATTCGAAAGAGACTTTAATAGTAATTTTGCTAGGCATAATTATTTAATTAAATTTGATTTAATTAAGTCACAACGGAAAATTCATTCATTCGGAATTAACGAACCCGAGCCCGGAATGTATTTGCGGGCCCACTCGGATTTTGAATTAAAATGGGGCCCACACAAGTCACATCACTAGTCAACTTTGTTACTTTATGGTGATAGAAGTTGGTGGTTGCTTATCCTACACTCTTTGTCATTTGGAATGACTTTTACCAACTTTGAGTTTTGGTAATAGGTAATTAGTTTTGGAAATAAATTACACAATTCAAAAAACAAGAAAAACACTATCTCCCTCTCATGTTTGGCATGACCGAAACCTCTCCCCCTCTCATTCTCCATTGTGGCGTGAACCTAGGGTTCATGTGTGATAATTTTGTTTCAAAATCTTGCATGCTAGCACATCTAAGAAGTCAAACAAAGGTGTTAGGGAAACCATTCCCTTGAGTTTGGAATTCAAGAATCTAAGCTTGGAGCTCAACATACAATAAAATGAGGAGCTTGGAGCACTACACAAAGGAGCAAAATTTTTGAAATCCTACATAGTCATTGCCGATCAATGTGAGTACTTTTTCCGCTACTTATTTTGATTATTCACACAAATTTTATGCTTATTAGATCCTTGGCTAGTTCTTAGAGAACCCAACACTACTGTCCCTGAAACTGGTGGTATTGGGGAGTTACGTTTCGCCGTCCCCCATGCCATAAACTAGAACTAGGGGTACGGATCTATGCTACCCTCCATGTTCTGAAACTAGGGTCTAGGGGTATTACGTATCGTCGTCCCTATAGCCAAGATCTAGGATCTGGTGGCGTTACATATCGCTGCCCCCAGTCCTCTACATGTGCACATGTACTATGTCCGTCAATTCCAAACTGTCCCAAGTTACATATTGGGGTGGGTTTTTCCCCCATGCCCTGAAAATATAAAAATCATGTTATAATATATTTGATTTCTCAATCATTTCTCAAATATATTGAACAAAACATAACTGATAATAAAACTGGCTAAAGCCCTAAAAGTAGAAAAAGTAAGTCTGAATTCAAAACTTAATAAAACCAGTTTGAGAAAATAGGTACACTCACATTTTTTGGAATCTGGCTAGTTATGGATCCTTTTTTTTGAAGAAAATTACGGTCCATGTGGATGATCTATGATCGGGAACTTGATTAGCATAAACGTAGTAAAATAAACCTCGATATTTAACTAGGCTTAATGACACATCAATATGTTATATACATGAAGCTTATCATGATCATATTTTGATGTAAGATATGTATATGAACTGATACGAGACCCTAAGGGGGGTCTCCAACACGCTAGGGTGGAACTGAGGGGGTTTAAAACTGATTCAGGAAAATTTTGTGCCACGCATCGCAATGCAAACCCTTGCGCGTCGCGATGCGCGGCGTCCAAAAGCATGCCAATATTTTCTTCTTACGCGTCGCAACGCAAGGCTCTTCAGCGTCGTGACGCGACCTGGTTTTTCCAGGATTCTGTTTTTCTTTCCTAAGTTCATCCAATGCATAAAAAATCAATTTAAACTACATACCAACTTTTCATACTAAAAACCAATGTTCAATTCATCATATATCACTTCATTTCTTATGTCCTAATCTACCATTACATCAATAATCAACTTTTAATCTATTTCATGCACTTCACCAAGTTACACCCAAACTTAACAAATTGAGGTTTACCAATATTTACATTGTCTCAAAAAAAAACACACAATCATCATCATATCCATGCTCACAACACAACAAAACACAAGCATCAAATCATCAAACTTATCATTTAAATAAAATTTGGGTCATGGATTTCTTACCCCTTCCTCTTGATTTCCAATATCTCCCAAGTCTCTAGGGTTGCCAAGCTCCTCCATTCTTTGTTTCTTTCTTCTGTTTCCTTCATCTTCTCTCTTTCTTCTTCTTATTTTTCTCTTCTCTTCTTCATGTTTTCCCTTCTCCTTTTGTTTCCAAATTTTTATGAATTTGTGAATAATGTGTCATTTAAATAGTAGGGGTTACATGATATTTGGAAAAGTGGGGAAAATATGGAAAAATGAAGAAGGTTTGAGATTCTTATAGTTAAGTCCAAAATTTACTGTTCGTTCGAATTTTGTTATGCATTTTGACCCTCTTCTGGTCTGATTTCGGAAAACAGATCAACATGGAAGTTGTAGGTCTTGATCTCATATTTCCGACGATATAAAATTCTTAGAAATTGGAGTTCATATGAGAACGTTACGGGCTAAAAATCATAGGTTTTTTGGTTGTGAAACATCGTACGATTTGGTATCGGAACTTCGATGAGTATCGATTGTCCCCCAAGGTCACTTCATGAGTGTGTACATGTTCAACATAATTTATATTATGAGTATTCATCCTAGAATGAAATGGTAGCCGAAATTATTGGTCGAAAAGGTTACCGGTCGTTACAAATTCTCCCCCCTCTTAAATATGATTCGTCCTCAAATCCTTTCTGGTGTCTAACTTGCAGTTTTCCTAGTTTCGAGGATATCTTGCCATTCTACTACACTTATTTTCTTGGCTTCAGTCTTAGCTAGTTACTTGATCTTCCTCTTTTTTCTTTTCTAAGTTCTCATTTCGTAAGACCTCTGCTAAGTATCATTGACTACTTATTTTCTTGACCTTTAGCTAGCTGCTCATATTCCTTATCTCCAAAAATTTTTTTCTTCTAGATCTTTACTTATACTCCACAATTGCTTAACTTGATCAGATTCTTAGTAACTGGTACCTTTGACTCTCACTAAAGATTCTGATGTCTCCATACTTGTACTCGGTATTCCTTTGCTCTACTTGTCCAACTTTATCTTAATATTCTTTCACATCACTTAGCTATTAACTTTCTATACTCTCCTTGCAACCTTCGACTGTTTATAAGCTTCTCTCTTCAAGCTCCAAAATTTCTGCTTCTCTATGGGGGCTTGGGGTTTTCTAACTTACTGATATTGTTTTATCGACGCCGCTTGTACTCAAAGTATTACTTCTGGACAATTTTCTAGTGGTCCTTCTCGATTGGTTAAAATTTAAGCTCAAGTGGGTGCACTTTGGTACTTAAATGGTATTCCCTACCATTTACATCGACGTTAGCGATTTGGTTCTGGTTAAGGCTTATATTCTTTTGTACTTTACTTTCAAAGGTCGTTACTCATATCTTTGCCAATATTTCGTAGCTCGAGAATACATTTTCCTATGACAATTACTACTTCGTAATAACTTATTTTTTCGTCTCCGTACTATGATACGAATCTACCAAACCACCCATACCCGCGGCTAAAACCATCCCAAACCCGTAGTGGTTTGGTTACCTTAGACTAGGGCTGGGTACCTTATATGTTACTTAACCAAAAATTTCCTTGTTGTTACTTACTGTTAACTTTACTTTTTAAGTATTCTTCTCCTACCGTCGTTGTATCTAAACAGCCTCACTCCCTTGACTTTTTTCTTGGTACTCTTTTCATTCTTTGCTTTATTCTGCTATCTACTGAGAACTTTCTTGGTCTATGTCTCTGTCTTTTTACCTGGGGAATATCTTCTTTCTTTACGTACCTATCATTTCCTCAAACCTTGGTTTCTTGAAATCTCGGTTATTACTTGACTACTACTTTATTTCGGTACTGTTCCAACTTAACAACTTCCTTTCTGACTCTTAACAGCTTCACTTTATTTCGTCCTTGAACTACATCTGAAGGTCTTATGTTTTTTGTCTTTCTTTACTATACCTTCACTTATTCCTGGGAATATCTTGAGGTAACCGTGAGCATCCATTTATGTTGTCATTGTTTAACGAGGGTTGTGAGGGTGGGGATTGTCCTGGAGTCTCCCGGTGGTGGTGTCCTTACTAAGTATACATGCTGCAGTTGCTTATGTTGCTCATTTTTAAACTCATGATTATGTTGTTTTCCTATCTGGTGTTGGCTTCCTTGCTAGGGTATTACTACTAAAACTATCTGGTTTGTCTTATCTTACTTTACTCCTAATCATTTTCAACAATCGATCTCTCCACCTATTCTGTGAAACTCTTCTAGAGCTGTGTTCTCCAACAACTTTCTCGTACTTCCTTTGTACTCATTCATGCTTAGTCTCTTTGTTTAACCCTCTGAATTTGTTATTTTCTTTCTCTGAGTACTACTGCATTCTCTTTGCTATTCTTCTTTAAGAAACTTGCTCTGCCATAAAGATTTCATCTTTTTCTTAGTTCCTCACACTTCTTACACCCTTAAATTTTTGAAAACTCTATCTATCTCGATTACTTATGATATCTTCTACTAGATCTTTGGTCCGGGTACTACTCTTTGTCTAATCATTTCATCTCAATAACAGAGATTCTTTATAAGTTGTTCACTATGTCCCTAAGAGTTGTTTTCACTACTCTCTTCATACTTCTAAGTCTCTGCTTCCTTAAGGGTTTCTTAATTCTATTAGGCTTACAGGCTTAGTTCAACTTATTGTAGCCTTGAACTATTCCATTTCATGCTTTTCATCTACTCTACTAGTTCTTCTTTTTATTGGGCTCTAAGTTGAGAGATGGTCTTATGCTCACTGGCTTGGTAAGAGTCTTCACTTATCCTGGCTGTCTCCAAACTACATTACTTATGTCTCTACACGTACTGAATCTTCCTGACAATTCTGTTTTCCTTCTTACTATTTTCACATCCTATTTCATTGGCTCTACGCCATACTACTAATTCTAATGATGATTCATTCTGAATTTCCTTGTTACCATTCGCATATCTTTTTATATCTTCCATATCTTGACTCTTGATTATAACTTATACCGCCAACGCTAGTGGTGACTGATACTTCTAGCTACTTCCTAGATCCCTGATCTCTGTTCTTGCTATAAGTTTCAACTTTGGCACTATATTCTACTGTCTGTACCGATACCCTTATCACTCCAAAATGTCTCCAACCTCTCATGTTTAGTCTTATATTCTTCTATGGTTAACTACGGGCTTGGATTATCTTTGGGTTCCTTATAAGAACACAAACCCTAACTCTGCCCCAAAAGCTAGCTCGGAGGGAGATGGTTAGCCCTGGCCTTATAAACCAGCCTATGAGGCACCCCGAAACCGATGTGGGACACATCATCCCCACCCCCTTAAGACCCGACTGCCTTAGTCGGCGTTCTGCCGAACCCCAATAGACACCGACCATTCACATGGAATGGTGGCTCTCATACCAACTGATAAGAATCCAAGCCCTAACTCTGCCACAAAAGCTAGCTCGGAGGGAGAGGATTGGCCCTGGCCTTATAAACCAGCCCATGAGGCACCCCGCAACTGATGTGGGACACATCAGTTCTCCTTTTCGTACCTTCTGAGACTTCCAGAATTCTTTTCTTGGTTATCTACCTTCCATGGTCTTTCCATTTCTTAAGGTAAACTTCCATTGGGTTTCTTACGGTCGTCTATATCTATGTTGGTAGGAACTGCTCTATATCTCGTCGGTTCTTTTCTTTGTGTCTCGATGGGTTTCCATAACCTGCTATAGTATTCTATGTCCTGATAGAGTCTATTACTCATATAGGGTATGTGTGAGATAGACTCCATCAGAACAGCTTCATTAACTAATATCACAAAGGAGTGAGGATCTGGGTAGGTCGGGGCCTTATTTATTGGATTCCTTGACTAGGAAAACTATTCGCTTTTTGATGTCATTTATCTTATTTGCTTACGGGCCTGGGTTTGGGAAATCCAAAATCTGTACATCCTTATGACATCTCACATCTATGAGAAGCCTTCAGGAAAATCTTGATTTCCTGCTTCTTGGAAGAATTTAGGGAACTCGTTATCTATTCGTGGTGCTCGAGAGTTATTAGATCAACTTTGGAAGAATTTCTGAGGAGGAAATGAATCTAGCTTGAAGGAAAGAAACTTTGCTTAGATCTACTCGGCTTTTTATTAGTTTTAGTTGTTTACACTCTTCTTCACTACAAGCTCTTGTATTATCCTTTATTATCTAACTCCGTGTCTCTGATTCTTACTACTACTGATTTTGACATTTTCTTATCTATCTGTTTCTATTCCTCTATCTCTATTTGCTTCTGATTGCATATATATATATTCTTCATCTCCTTACTTCTCTCTCTAACTTTACATTTCTCTTCCTATTTTCCTGGGTGGGTATTCATGGGACTTTACTATCTATAGGAAGTATTTGAAGACCATTAGTTAGGCTTGAAGGAATGTTCTGAGGAGGGAAGGCATCTTACATCTTTGGGCACTCTATTACTTGTTCGGGCTTTTCTATTCTATTTCTATTGTCCAGGTTAGATATCCTCCAAATTTCACTGCCTTATTCCATCTCTTTACTATTCATTATCTCTGGCTATTTATACTCTTATGCATTCTTCTTTACTTTCTTAAAACATTCCTTGCTCGCTCCCATAATAACTTTCTAAAATCCTACTATCTTGTTTCATAGTTCGTTTATTCTTCTAGTATTAGATCGGTATAACATTAAGAAGATTTCTGAACTTGTATCTAGTGTATAATTATTCTCATAAGGAATGCTATTCGATTGATCTAGGAAAGCTTACTAACCTGTTTATGAAACTTTGAGGACGTACTTGAGGATCGTATACTGGAGAGGTAGTGGCCTCGCATACGAGAATCCCGGACATACTGCGTATACTAGACCCCATCACTATGCCCACTGCAGTCACTAACTCCCTAGACCATGCTCTGATACCATCTTTGTAACATCCCATGATCTGGAAGATGTTACCGGCATGGTATAGGCCGTACTATTCCCGTAAGCCTCTGACTACTCACTTATGTAATTCATATCTCTCATAAGAACTTATGTAAGAAAAAATTTCCCAACTCATTACTCATGAATGTATAACTACTTTCATACACATACTCTGTATTAACATAATACATTCTGACATAATACTAATTACACTGCGATGAACATGAAACCTCTACTAACAACAATATATATACTACATGTACTTCCGAACTCTAACTGAACTAGACTTTGCTTCTAACTCGACTAGGTGGACTCACACCCTAATGACTGCAACAGTATCCGTCTTCCCGAGATCATCCTCCGAGAAACCTGTAAAATAAGGAAATTGGGAGAGGAGGTTAGATCGTTGTACGATCTATGTGAGTGGACTATGAAACTGAAATGGTGCAATAAAATCATTTAGTTCTGAAATCAAAGTCCCGAAATAAATTTATATGAAACTCTTTATCTGAAAAGTTCGTCTGAAAACTCTTTTATAAAGTTTATCTTTCTAAAATCTATTTTCGGAAAACTATTTCTAAAATCAGATTTCGGAAAACTATTTTCTGAAAATCTGATATTTGAAAACTCTGTTTCTGAAATTCTAATTATCTGGAAACTGGTATATATCATAAAAACTTGATGTATGAGGGCGTTACGTATCGTTGTCCCCCTATATGCCTAACTGGAGCCAGAAGTGCAAATTCATGACTTCGGGGCGTTACGTACTGTCGCCCCCCAAAGCATGCCACTACTATCCCTGAAACTGGTGTTCTTGGGGCATTACGTATCACCGTCCTCCAAGCCATAAACTAGAACTGGGGGTGCAGATCTATGCTACCCTCTAAGCTCTGAAACTAGGGTCTAAGGGCATTACGTATCGCCGTCCCCCTAGCCCTGATCTAGGATCTGGGGGAGTTACGTATCGTCGTACCCCCAGTCCTCTACATGTGTACATATACTATATCCGTCAATTCCAAACTGTCTCATGTTACATACTGGGGTGGGTTTTCCCCCATGCCCCGAAACATAAAACTCATGTTTTAAAACATTGTTTTCTCAATCATTTCTCAAATATACTGAACAAAACATAACTGATAATAAAATTGGCTAACACCCTAAAAGCAGGAAAAGTAAGTCTGAATTCAAAACTTAATAAAACCAGTTGGAGAAAAGAGGTCCACTCACAGTTTTTGGAATCTGGCTGGTACTGGATCCTTTATCGAAGAAAATTGCGATCTTTGTGGATGATCTATGATCAGGAACTTGATTAGCATAAACATAGTAAAATAAACCTCGATACCTAACTAAGCTTAATGATACATCAATATGTTATATACACGAAGCTTATCATGATCATATTTTGATGTAGGATATGTATACGAACTGATACGAGACCCTAAGGGTGGTCTCCAACAAGCTAGGGTGGAACTGAGGGGTTTAAAACTGATTCAGGGAAATTTGTGCAAGGCGTCGCAACACTAACCCTTGCGCGTCGCGACACGCGGTGTCCAGAAGCATGCCAATATTTTCTTCTTACGCGTCGCGATGCAAGGCTCTTCAGCATCATGACGCGACCTAGTTTTCCAGGATTCTGTTTTGCTTTCCCAAGTTCATCCAATGTATAAAGCATCAATTTACACTCCATACCAACTTTTCATACTAAAAACCAATGTTCAATTCATCATATATCACTTCATTTCTCATGTCTTAGTCTACCATTACATCAATAATCAACTTTTAATTCATTTCATGCACTTCACCAAGTTACAGCCAAACTTAAAAAATTGGGGTTTACTAATATTTTCATTATCTCAAAAAAAAAAAAAAAAAAAACACACACACACACACAATCATCATCATATCCATGCTCACAATACAACATAAACATCAAATCATCAAACTTATCATTTAAACAAAATTTGGGTCATGGATTTCTTACCTCTTCCTCTTGATTTCCAATATCTCCAAAGTCTCTATGGTTGCCAAGCTCCTTCATTCTTTGTTTCTTTCTTCTTTTTCCTTCCTCTTCTATCTTTCTTCTTCTCTTCTTCTTTTCTTTCTTCTTCTTCTCTTCTCTTCTCTTCTTCAAGTTTTCACTTCTTCTTTTGTGTCCAAATATTTCTGAATTTTGGATAGTGTGTCCCTTAAATAGTGGGGGTTTCATGATATTTGGAAAGGTGGGGAAAATTATGGAAAAATGGAGAAGGTTTGAGATTCTTCTAGTTAAGTCCAGAATTTACTATTATTCCTAATTTTATTCTGCCTTTTTGACCCTCTTCTGTTCCGAGTTTGGACAAATGTTCAACGTTAAAGTTGTAGGTCTCGATCTCAGCTTTCCGACGATATAAAATTAATTGACATCAGAGTTTGTATGACAAAGTTACAGGCCAAAACGGTATCGGAACTTCGAGGAGTTTCGATTGTCCCCAAGGTCACTTCATGAGTGCGTACATGTTCAACATAATTTATATTATGAGTATTCATCCCAGAATGAAACGGTAGCCGAAATTATTGGTTGAAAAGGTTACCGGTCGTTACAGTAATTTCCTTCAACAATGGATCTAGTGCCAGCCAGATTCCAAAACAGTGAGTGGACATTTTTCCTCAAACTAATTTTATTTACAAGTTTTGATAACAGACTTACTTTTATGTTTTAGGGCGTTAGTTATTTTCATTACAGTAATTTCATGAAGGTTATGCTCTATGATATGTTTGAGAAAAAAAATATTTTCAGAATGTGATTTTATGATTTTCGGGGCATGGGGGAAAACCCCACCCTAGTATGTAACTTGATACAGTTTAGAATTGACGGACAAAGAACATGTGCAAATGTAGATGACTGGGGGGACAGCGATACGTAATGCCCACAGATCCTAGATCAGGGCTAGGTGTTCGGCGATACGTAATGCCCATAGACCCTAGTTTTAGAGCTTGGAGGGTTGCATAGATCCGCACCCTCAGTTCTAATTTGTGGCTTGGGGGACAGCGATATGTAATGCCCCAAAGTCATGGATTTTCTCTGCTGGCTCTAGTTAGGTGTATGGGGGGACGACGATACGTAACGCCCTCATACGTCAAGTTTTTCAGATATAGACCAGTTTCCAGATATTATAATTTCAGAAACATAGTTTTCAGGTATCAGATTTCCAGTAAACAGTTTTCAGAAAATCAGAGATCATAAATAGTTTTCAGAAACCAGACATTCAAAAGTAGAATCAGAAAGATAAGATTTATAACAGAGATTTAAACCAAAGTTTTCAGAAAAATAGTTTTCATATAAGTTAATTTTGAAACTTTTGTTTTAGGATCAAATGATTTTATATCAGTATTTCAGTTGTTTTTATCGTCCACTCACTTAGATCGTACAACAATCTAACCCCCCCACTCTCAGTTTTCTGGTTGCAGGTATTCTCGGAGGGCAAGCTTGGGAGGACGGATACTGATGTAGTCACTTGGGTTGGAGCCCACCAATACAAGTCAGATAGAGTGTGAGTCTGTCATAGTCAATTAAAATTTGTATAGTTTGATTTGATTGTGAGGCTGTCATTGTAAAAGTGTGTTATTGAGTTTCAGTTTCAATTGTTGAGTTAGTATGTAATGATTTTGAGCTTGGGCTACGGTCCCACACATAATATAATTAATTGAAGAAAAGAATATTAGTGTCTGTTTATGGATTGAAAGTCGGAGGCTTATTGGGTTAGTACGGTCTATCTTCTGCCGGTAACATCTCTCAGATCGGGGTTGTTACAAAGATGGTATCAGAGCATGGTTTTGGGAGTCAGTGACTGCAGTGGGGATAGTGATAGGGTTTGGTATACGCTGTATGTCCGGGATACTCGTATGCGAGGCACTACCTTTCCAGTATCTGATTCTCGAGTACGTCCTCAAGTTCCATAGACAGGTTAGAAAGCCTTCCTAGATTATTCGAATAGCATTTCTTATGAGAACTATTATACTCTAAATCTAAGTTAAGAAATCTTCTTGTAGTTATTCCGATCTATTACAAGAAGTACAAACGAGCTGTGAAATCAAACAGTAAGATTTTATGAAAAGTTACGAAGGGAGCGAGAAATGAAAGCCAGAAGAAATAAAGAAAGATGTATAAGAGTGTAAGCAGCCAGAGATAAAGAAAAGTAAAGGGATAGAATAAGACAGTGAAATTCTGAGGATATTTACCCTAGATAATAGAAAGAGAATAGGAAAAGCCCGAACAAGTAATAGAGTGCCTAGAAGATGTAAGATCCATTCCTTTCTCAGAATATTCCTTCAAGCTTAACTAATAGCCTTCAAGTACTTCGTGTAGATAGTAAGTTCCCCAAGTAAAGAGGAATAGACAGGAAGATAAATAGAAGTGAGAGATCAAGGCTAGCCTAGGGAGTTCCCATAGACAAGAGATGCCAAAAGGACCTAGAGAACTCCACATCCCCAAATCCAGACCCAGATCATCAAACAAATAAATAAAAGTCATAAACAGAAACAATTAGTTACTTTACCCCAAGTGATTCGATGAGGACAAGACCATAAGTTACTTAGTTTGTGACCACTTAGTGATACTAGTTAAAGAAGCTGTTCTGACAATAGCCTATCTCATACCTACCTTACATGAGAAATATACTCTACCAGGACACAGAGTACCAGAACAATGATACCGTAAACCATTGATACATAAGATGTTTGCCCTAGTCTCTACCAGCACAGATATAGATGACTGAAAGAAGCTCAATGATAGCTCATTTGAAGAGATGAAAATACCTCGAAAGGTAGATCACCCAGGAAAAGAGAAAGGAAGTTTTTGAGGATATAAAAAAGATGACTCGGTCTAGCCAAAGATTAAGGCAAGTCAGTACGAGGCTTACAAAACTAGTAAGAGTCCACACCACAGGTAGACCGAATGAAGTAGAACCCACAGATCAATCCAATGGAAGTATACAAGAATAGACCCGTGAGGTTGGAGATATTTAGGAGTGATAGAAGTATCAGTATGGAAATTAGAATAGAGTGTCATGGCTGTGATTTATAGTAAGAGCAGATAGTAGAAGCCTGTGGAGTAGTCAAAAGAATGAACCACCGTTAATCTCAGTACCAAGCTGTAGAGTAAAGAAATAGGATATGCAAATGGTAAGAGGAACGCGAGAATTAATAAGAAAATCCTTGCATTCAGGCATAAAAATAACATAATGAGAAGATGGTAGTTGTGGGAGGGAGCCCCCTGTTGCCCCGAGACATGGAGTAGTTGACCAATTTCCTATAGAATGAATACGGACTAGTAAGGAAGAATAATTGAGAGATTAAATGAATTGCGAGATGATTAGACAACTAAATCAGTGAGTTCAATAAATCATAGTTAAACTCATTTACATTGAGGGAATAGGTGAGAAGAGAATACAATGAATAAGGAGGTAATAAGGATGGACACGCATGTCCAATTAATAAATCAAATTTATTACAACAATTTCTAAAATTGCCCCACCCATCTAATATCCATCTGTTATACATTATTCATGCATCGCAACCATGTATTCACACAAGCATGTTATCAATCAATCTAATTAAATTAATTAATCTGATAATTAGTGACCATCCAATGTTCAAACAACGATTTGATTTTGCTCGAGTCAAACTCGTTTTTCGAATAAGTACTCAAAGTACGAATTCTTGAATTAAATTAAACTAAAAAATTAAATCTAATTCAATTTGTATTTAATATTAATTCTCTATTTAATTCCAAATAAATATTACACTTTATTAATAAACCTTTACGACTTAAATTCCAATTTAATCGTTAAGGGTCTCAAAGCCCGATTAACGTCCAACGTCAATTCAATTAAAGTCCAATGGGCTTTTAATTAATTTCTTTAAGGCATGGACTTTTGGTCAACTCGGGTCGAACCCAATAACCAAAGTCCAAACCGGGAGTTACCCCATAAGCCCATAAATCAATTTTGGCCTATTAGGCCCAATTAAACTTTAAAGGTCCATTAGTCGCATTTGGGCTTTATGGAGGCGGATTTGGGCCCAATTGGATCCAACCAATTTAGCCTAAACCCAACTTGGTACAACCAAGCCCAATAAGCCCAATTACAACCTATAAGCCCAATTTCACAAAATTAGGCCCAACTTAATTAAATTACCAAATTCCAAATTCCCAATTTAATTACCAAAGTGTATAGCATTATTAATTAACCAAATCAATATTTCCAAAACACCAAATTAGCCTAATTAATCATGCTTATCAACAACAAAACATGTCCAACACATTTTATCAAAAATCAAACCCAATTCACATGCTTCAAAGTCTCGGCCAAGGATGGGATTTTATGTCCAAATCAAATTCAATCCAATAAAATTCAATTCAACATTAAATCAATATTCCCAATTGATTTCCAACACATCCAATGATCAAAAAATCAAAAATCCAAGACATTATGGTTCATGTGGTATTCGGGCCAAGCATACCAAAATTGGGGAAAATTGTTCCAAACAAAATTTCTTCAAATTGATCCAATCAATCATCAATTAAAACATATTAAGCATACTAATTCATCCAATTTCATTAAATCATGCTCAAAAACGTTTTACCCAATTTTAACCCTAAATCATTTTCATGCTCAATATAGGCTCAAGATACCATTGTCGGAATTCTCTAAGGTCCCAAGATCATTTATCAAGCATAAAACACATGTGAATACATTCAAGGAGTTGCGGAATACTCACAATGATCGGTTGAGACGATGCGGTGAAGACAAAAACATTTTCTTCCCTCCAATGGAAGTCATGGCAGTGAGCTTTCTGGTTGTCCTCCATTTTCGGTTTTGGCTTGATCAATGAAGCTCCAAGCTTTGTTTGGTCATTCCTTGCTCATGAAGTGAGTTCCTTATCACCTTTGTATGGCTTCTATGTGTGCTAGCACCTTGATTATTTGCCATAAATCTTCCAAAGCTTCTCTTTAGCTCTCGGTTTTCGGAAAACAGAAGGCAGAATTCGGTCCTTGACCGTGTGAGAGAAGAAGGAGTTTTTGGCTCCAAAAATGAAAAGAGAGAGAGATCGATTAGTTGGTGAGAAGGGAAATTATGTATCTAATACACCTTTTTCAATTTCAAAAAATTTCATTTACATTTTCTTTTTTAGAAAAAAAAAAGTCAAACCATAAATGCTCACAACCACCAACATCAACTATTCACATCATTCAATCAATCAAGTGACAAGTTGTCACATCACTCAAAGTGACTAATGATTTGACGCTTGATGTGACTTGCGTGCCGCACTCGAATTCGAAATGCGAATGCGCTCGCAAACAATCTCGGGCTCGGGTTCGTTAATTCCAAATTAACGAATTTTCTGTTGTGACGTAATTAAATGATTATACCTAGCGAAATCACTATTCACATCGCTAACGAATTAATTCTAAATTAACTCGTTCGCCCGAATTAAAATCTAATTTCAATTCCTCGTCGAAATCCAATTTCGATTAATATATCGAATATATTAATTTATCGATTAATTCCAAATTAATCGTTCTCTCTCTTTAAATGATATTTTATCCTAGATAAAATATCCATGTAATTAATCACAAATTAATTTTCTCTCTCATCCAATTAATCCCAGATTAATAAAGTGCGAGTCATACGTCATCGGTGAATCTTCGGGAAGTGACCAATGAGATCCCCGGATATGTTGGCAGTAAATTCGGTCGTCGGACTATCCAAACACGTAAATACCTAGTACTACGTTTATACCGATTTACAAGACAAGGTTGGCTTCTAGCAAAGCGTTATGCCTACCCAATTCTCCAGAAATATCCTTACCGGAATATAAGGTTCTATATCAGGTGTAGTATACATAGTATTGGGTATGTCGCTCCAGTATCGGATGATCACGTGCTAGGCCTGGGGCTGGAATTGTGTCTGCCCCGTACGAATCACATGTCGGATGTCTGGTAACTAGTCTCTATAATCGAATAAATATGACCTTGTCATTTTATCCTGATGACTGCAGTACATAAGAGTACTAGTACCGTATCCTACGCGACCATCATCTCCATATGACTGAAGTGATATTTCCGTCTTGACATCACACCCAACACACTACGATTCTCGATATACCCAGAAGCGGCGTACACAGAAACCGATTAAAGCCCTGGACGACCAAAACCAAAGTATATTGATTGTCGCGAGTATTAGCGGTGCAAGTCTCAGGTTAAGACCAAATACACCTACCCTGATTTTGGACTTCCATAGACACATAGTCATACTACCAATGGAATTCCGAGGGGGTCTATCCAGAGCGAAGTTGTTTCTCGTACCATCGGTAAAACACAACCTCCTATTACACTTGCATGAGTATCATATACCCAAATATATGAGAACTATGCCGTTATGCCCTCACAATGCGCACAAGTGTAATACTAGTCCTTTACGCATTTATCGATGTCCAATCTCGATAATACTCTGACTAGGGATATTTAATGATTTATCCTTCGTGGACTGATACTGTCTCATACCATTCTCAATCCAGGAACAAATCATAGGGACCTCCTATCATTTATATATCTTGGTGATCTAATCACAAATGATAAGAGTGCAATCTCCTTTGTCACATAGTTAATTTGTACAACAACACCGTGATCTGTACAAATAGTGATGTTATTGGTCATAATTGTCCAACACTAAACACATCCAACAAGCTTCAAACACATTTAATTACAAATTCAAAGAGTAAAGACATCATCTTAACAATACAATTTGAATTTAAGAATGATAGAAACAATTTCTAAGTGGAAGAAAGTAAAGAAAGACTTACAAAATTCCCAATTTAGCTTTGATTTCATTCTTTGTTCAACTTTTTCTCTCAACTACATTTGTAATTATTTTTGAAAAACTTGTGTTAGTGTTGAAAATGAAAAACAAAACCATTTTGTTAATTTTTCCACCTTGGCCGAAAATATCAAAGAAAAATTAATAACAAGTATTTAAATTTTGTTTGATTTTAATTGGTACAAGTTTTACTTTAATAAAGTTAACAATTATCTTAATAAAGCAAACCAAAATCTGTTCCAGTAATATCATGCCATTTCCTAGTGAAATCATTACTAAAGATATTTATTTTATTTATTAATTAAATAATAAATATAAATATCTTTAAATATATGTATTATATTTACATTAAAAATGTCAAATACATATATTAATGATATATATCAAATATCACAAATTGATATTTTTATTAATGTGTATTTAATAAAATCAAGTATTAAATACAAATACACATTAATTCGGAAATGACCGTTAGGTCCTGATTGCATGTATTTTCGTTTAACCGTTAAACTAGTTATAAATAATCAGTATTATTCATAACAGTTGCCCTAGTGCTCTACGAGTATATTTCATTAGTAAGACTCTCTAAATTCAGGCATATCCGTCACGAAATCAAATTTTGTGTCCATAATTCACCCACCCATAAATTATGATGAACATAGATAAACTCTCTGAATCATACAGGTCGAGGTCATGTATACAATAATCCCTCCGTCACAGGTATCCGGATTATTCCAAAGATATAGATACAAACGTCAAATCTCTAAAGATATAATCATGTCGAAGTTTCTGTAAGCAATCCCTTAAAAAAACTTAGAACTGAATTCTACAGTATACCACATGCCATGGATTTAACAGATTGCTAATTCCATATTTGAATACATATACTTTGTACACAGAGCTGACAGATCCTTTCTTGATACACATTGATATCCTGAGCATCAGTCCACACCAACGAACAAGCGGAGGTCTGATCTAAATAGATCGGTGACGTGAGTGCCATCTAAGTATGGAGGATAACTCATATATCCATAGTGGTATCTCAAGTCAATAATCACTATATGCTCACTCAACCCGAGAGAATTCTTTTTGACGTTGTTTGTACAATCTGTTGGTTTCTAAGGTGGTCCCAAGATCAATATAAGCAATGAAAAAAATGAATACTCATAAGAAGTATGGCGAAATCATACTTACATAGATTGGCTTTGGATGCGAAGAACAACAAAAAAATTTTTCTCTTGTTGAAGCTCACGGCCACCAAACAGATTTTTGTTGAAGATGAACAAGCTCCAAGCTTTAAATGGATCCCAAGCTCTTAGATTGGTTTCCCTAACACCTTGTATGATTCTTGAAGTTGTGCTAGCAAAAATTGAAAGAAAAACAATTCTTCTTTCAATGGAGGAGGCTCACGGTTTTGGAGCAAACAAAGGGAGAGAGAGAGTTTCTTTTTGTTTTGTATTTGTTTTCCAAAAACATAATAAAATCAATACCAAATATTTGGTATATGCTTTCAAAAAGTCAACAAAATTTTGGCTCCAAAATTTATTAAATTTTCACACCAACAAACATCATGAATAGTGACTGCATGTCACTCACAAAAAGGTGACTTGACGTCTATCACTAAAATGACAAGTGATGTGACTCGCGATGTGACTTGTGGGCCCCACTTAATTCAAAATCGAAGTGGGCCCGCAAACACATTCCGGGCTCGGGTTCGTTAATTCCGAATTAACAATTTTTCCGTTGCGACGTAATTAAATCAAATTCAATTAAATAATTATGCCTAGCAAAATTACTATTCACGTCGCTAGCGAATTAATTCTAAATCAATTCGTTAGCCCGAATTAAAATCCAATTTTAATTCCGCGTCGAAATCCAATTTCGTATAATATATCGAATATATTATTTTATCGATTAATTCCAAATTAATCGTTCTCTCTCTTCAAATAGTATTTTATCCCAGATAAAGTCTCTCCGCTATTAATCCAGATTAATAAAGTTCGAATCATACGTCATCGGTGAATCTTCGGGAAGCGACCCAAGAGATCCCTGGATATGTTGGCAGTAAATCCGGTCGTCGGACTATCCGAACACGTACGTACCTCGTACTACGTTCTTACCGATTTACGAGACAAGGTTGGCTTCTAGCAAAGCGCCATGCCTACCCAATTCTCCAGAAATATTCTTAATGGAATATATAATCTATGTCAGGCGTAGTATACGTAGTATTGCGTATTGCGATCCAGTATCGGATGTCACATGCAAGGCCTGGGGCTGGAATAGTGTCTGCCCCGTACGAAGCATATATCGGATCACTAGCAACTAGTCTCTTTATTATCGGATAATCATGACCTAGTCATATTATCCCGATGGTTGCAACCCTTTAGAGAACCAGTTCTGTATCCCTGCGTGACCATCATCTCCATATGACTGAAGTGATACTTCCGTCTTGACATCACACCCAATACACTACGATTCTCAATAAACCCAGAAGAGGCGTACACAGAACCTGTTAAAGTCCTGGACGACCAAAACCAAAGCGTATTGATTGTCGCAAGTACTAGCGATGCAAGTCTCAGGTTAAGACCAAATACACCTACCCTGATGCGGACTCCCATAGACACATAGTCATACTACCAATGGGATTCCGAGGGTCTATCCAGAGCGAAGCTGTTTCCGTACCATCGGTAAACACAACCTCCTACCACACTTGCATAAGTATCCAATACTTAAATATATGAGAACTATGTGTTACGCTTCCATAACACGCACAAGTGCGATACTAGTCTATTCCGCATTATCGATGTCCAGTCTCGATAATACTACGACTAGGGATATTTAATGATTAAACCGTCGTGGATTGATACTGTCTCATATCATCTCAATCCGGAACTAATCATAAGGACTTTCATCATTCACACATTTAAGTAATCTAATTACGAAATGATAAAAGGCAATTTCCTTGCTACATAATTAATTTGTACAAAAACACAATGTCTTTTACAAATAGTGACGCTATGGGTCATAATTGTCCAACAATCTCCCACTTGGCCTATAGCCAGTCACTCAAGCATCTAACACCTGAACTATGTACATGTCGCTCAAACTTTTGCTGAGGAATAGCTTTCGTCAGCGGATCTGCAATGTTGTCACTCTGATGCGACCTTCTCGATCTTCACATCGCCACGATGTATGATCTCACGAATCAGATGGAAACGTCGAAGAACATGCTTGGATCGTTGATGAGACCGCGGTTCCTTAGCCTGCGCTATAGCCCCGTTATTGTCACAATACAATGGAACGGGCTCAGCTGCTAACGGAAAACTCCTAATCCAATTAGGAATTTTCGGATCCAAACTGCCTCCTTTGCTGCTTCAGCTGCAGCGATATACTCCGCTTCTGTTGTTGAATCGGCAACAGTCTCTTGCTTGGAAGATTTCCAGCTCACTGTTACGTTATTCAAACAAAAAACGTACCCAGATTGTGACTTACAGTCGTCTTTATCGGTTTGGAAACTTGCATCGGTATACCCAGTTACCTCAAGTTCTCCATCTTCATAGATTAATAAAGCATCCTTAGTTCGTCTAAGATACTTAAGGATATTCTTAACCGCTATCCAGTGACCTTCACCTGGATCGGCCTGATAGCGACTACACATGCTCAAAGCATAGGAGACATCAGGTCGCGTACATATCATGGCATACATGATCGATCCGACTGCCGAGGCGAACGGTATCCGACTCATGTTGTCTCTCTCATCTTGAGTTTTAGGACACATGTCCTTAGATAGAGTGACGCCATGTGAAACTGGCAACAGTCCCCTCTTGGACTGATCCATGTTGAATCTTTCAACACTTTGTCAATGTACGTGCTCTAGGAGAGTCCAATCAGCTTTCTAGATCTATCCCGCTAGATCTTTATTCCCAGAATAAAGGCTGCTTCTCCCAGATCTTCATGGAGAATTTTAATGAAAGCCAAGCTTTCACCGATGTTAACATGGGAATGTCATTGCCCATAAGCAATACATCGTCAACATAAAGGACAATGACAGTCAGTGCGCTCCCACTAACCTTCTTGTATACACAAGGATCATCTTCGTTTTGAACGAAATCATATTCTTTTATGATCTCATCAAAACGTTGGTTCCAAGAACGCGACGCTTGCTTCAGTCCATAAATGGACCGATTTAACTTGCAAACCTTGTTTGCATGTTTAGGCACGACAAAACCGTCAGGCTATTACATATAAACATCCTCCAAAAGGTTTTCGTTAAGGAAAGCGGTTTTGACGTCCATATGCCATATCTCGTAATCGAAATATGCAGCAATAGCAAGCATTATCCGAATGGATTTAATCATGGCAACGGGTGAGAAAGTTTCGTCGTAATCGACACCATGTCGTTGACGATACCCCTTCGCTACAAGCCTAGCTTTGTACGTTTGTACGTTGCCATCCATGTCGGTCTTCTCTTGAAGATCCATTTGCAACCAATAGGCTTTACGCCTTCTGGTGCATCAACCAGTGTCCAAACTTGGTTGGTATACATGGAATCCATTTCGGACTTCATGGCATCTTGCCATAAAGCGGAATCGATATCTTGTATCGCTTCCTCATACGTAGCCGGCTCGTCTTCCTCAATGAGATTGATATCTACATGAGGTGAGATCAGAAACCCATACCTCTCAGGTTGTTTTCTGACTCTCTCCGACCTACGCGGTCCTTGTGTATTCGAAGATTGTGGTACAGTCTCATCCCTGATGGACTGTTCATGTTCCGTTGAGGATTCTATGCCAGGAACAGTATCACTCTGATTTTCATCGAGTTCTACTTTCCTCCCACTTATCACTGCATTTAGGAATTCCTTCTCAAGGAAAACCGCATGTAGAGCAACAAATACTTTGTTCTCTTGTGGGTGATAGAAGTAATATCCTTTGGTTTCCCTAGGATATCCTACAAATAGGCATTTATCCGATTTGGGTTCAAGTTTGGTACCTTCCAAACGTTTGACGTATGCCCAGCAACCCCAAATCTTCAGGAATGAGAAACCCGGTTTCTTTCCTGTCCATATCTCATATGGTGTCTGTTGAACAGACTTTGACGGAACCTTATTCAAAATAAGTATTGCACTGTTAATGCATATCCCCAGAAGGAAATAGGTAGCTCAGTGCGACTCATCATAGACCTTACCATGTCTAACAAGGTTCGGTTTCTCCGTTCGGACACACCGTTTAATTGCGGTGTTCCGGGAGGAGTCCACTGTGAAAGAATACCATATTCTTTCAAGTAGTCAAGAAACTCATTGCTCAAGTATTCGCCCACCACGTCCGACCGTAATGTCTAATACTTTACACTTTACCGGTTTTTTTTTCAACTTCGTGTCGAAACTCTTTGAATTTCTCAAAAGTTTCCGACTTGTGTCTCATAAGATACACATAACCATAACGCGATGCATCATCCGTAAAGGTTACGAAGTATTCATATCCACCTCTAGCCTGGCTAGACATGGGCCCACAAACGTCACTATGAACAAGGGCTAACAGTTCGGTGGCACGTACACCTTTACCGCTAAAAGGTGATTTAGGCATTTTGCCTAATAAGCAAGATTCGCAGACGTCATATGAATTTGGATCAAATCCGTCCAAGTACCCACTCTTCGAAAGTGTGGATATGCGAGTCTTGTTTATGTGTCCCAGACGACAATGCCACATATAAGTTTCATCTTTATGACTTACTTTAAGCCTTTTGTTTGTTACATTTTGAGATTGGTTTATATTCAAAATATAAAGACCATTATTTACAACAGCAGTGCAAATTTCTATATCATTTTTATACATAAAACACCCAGTGTTTCTAAATACAAAAGTGTACCCACATTGGGCTAACATAGATACAGAAATAATATTCCTAGTCAAACTAGGTACATAATAACAGTCTGTAAGTTCAAGTACATGCCCCGAGGGCAGTTCTAAAACAAAAGTGCCAACGGCCAAAACGGCGACTAGTGTCCCATTTCCAACACGGAGGTCAATCTCTCCTGAAGCCAGTCTCCTGCTAATCCGCAGATCCTGCACATCAGTACAAATGTGAGTACCACAACCAGAATCAAAAATCCAATTTTTAAAACTAGAAGTAGTCATGTTTATTTCTATAACAAACATACCTGAGGCGGGTGCCTTGCCCGCCTTGATTTCCTTCCTGAGTGCCTTGTACTCGCGGCAGTCACGCTTCCAGTGACCCCGCTGTCCGCACTGAGACAAACATCTTGGGATTTGTCCTTCGGCTTCCCAGAAGCCTTTGACGATTTGCCTTGCCTTTTCTTATGCTTCTTCTTTTTACACCTCCAGTCGCCTTGGGCCCAGCCCTCGGAGTCCGAGATGTAGAAGCGAAGTGCGCCTCGCGCTTCTTGCCCTTAAGAAGCTCATTTTCTGCTCACGCAGAGTGGACATCAACTCTCCAAGAGTTTGGTCTTGGTTCAACATGTTGTAGTTCATGATGAACCCACTCCAAGTGTCGGGGAGAGACTGTAGGATCAAATATACTGAAGTCTCAGCCTCGAAGACTATGCCCATCTGTCCGAGCTGCTCAATATCAGCAATCATCTGTGAGACATGATGCTCAACAGACGTACCCTCTGACATTCGAGCCCGGAAGAGCTTCTTCTGCAACTCATATCTTTGCGATCTAAGGTTAGATCGGTGGAGATCGTGCAACTTCGCCATCATCTCATAGGGATCCAACCCCTTGTTTTGACGACGGAATTGCGGAGTCATAGCGGCAAGCATTACCGATTGAGCAGTCGCATTATCATCGCTATGAGTCTTCCAAAGCTCTAGCTCAAGCAACTGATCAGGTCGGGGCTTAGGCCCAAGAGGTCGCTCTATAGTATAGAGTAACTTCTCGGATCCCAGAACAATCTGAGATTCATATCCCAGTCTTGAAAGTTCTGCCATTAAAGACGTTGTCGCCCATGACAATATCCCTAATGGTAACTTTCCAGTCATCATCTTAACCGCAATAGTCTAACTATTCGATTAACGATGTTTGGGTACAGTCTAACTGTTACAAGAAAAATAATAATATATTAGTCCAACTAATAAAATAATTTTGACGAAATAATTTGAAAGCGCGTAAAGCTAAGTATTTGAACGAAATTACAAATTCAATACTAGCCTCCCACTATTTTTCGGCGAGCCTCTAACCCTCTGTGGAGTACTCGGGAAACCTAGTTTCCTAGTGGGCTAGGATCCCGTTAAATAACACACAACCTTGACTTTGGCCAACAAGCTGTATGATATTTAACTAGGTAGATCTCGAAGATCAATTGGATCTCATCCAATTCCTAGATCCGGTAGGTGGACCTCCAAGTCCGAAACATATATACAATATATATGCCAATATATTTTCCTAACCTTTTCCTCTGAATCAACTAAGCCTTGGCTTTGGCACAACAAGCTTAATGATTCCAGTTAAGCGGGACCCATTGACCTTGGAAAGCTTCGTAATCAATGTCGATGGACAAGAAGTGATCTTGACTTTGGCCAACAAATCACAACTTGGACAAGACACCGATATGGAACAAAGCCTTCATGATTCAAACACATCCGCGATGGACAAAGGTCTTGACTTTGGCCAACAAACCAGTGCCAATCTTGGATCTTGAGTAAGAATCACTCAATGGAAGGAAAAATGCTTAATATGTTTTGAGGGTTTTTCGCGTAAATTGGCAACCAATTTATTATCTTTGTTAGGTCTCATCATACACCCTTAAGCATGCATTCTAAAAGCATAATAAGGCGCGAAAGTAAATTAATAACGATATGCGGATGGATATTTAACAGATTGTTCCTAGAACAAATCACTTCATTTCCTCTCCCCGGCTAGCACTATTCCAACTTCTACCCAATTACATAATACAATAAAGAAACCTCATTAACATTGAGGGGAATTAGGTGAGAAGAGAATACAAAGAATCAATAAGAGAGAAGGCTGGACACGCAGGTCCAATTTATAAATTCTAAATTTACAACAATTTCCAAAATTGCCCTTTCCCTTCTAATATCCATCTGATATACGCTATTCATTCATCACATCCATGTATTCATTCAAGCATGTTATTCAATCAATCTAATCAAATTAATTAATCTTTGAATATTAGTGATCATTCAATGTTCAAACAATGATTTGATTTGCGCGAGTCCAACTCGATTTAGAATAAGTACTCAAAGTACGAATTCTTGAATTATATCGAACTACTCTTTAAATCTAATTTAATTCGTATTCAATACTAATTCATTTATTTAATTCCAAATTAAATACTACACTTTTAATGCGCTTTAACGACTTAGATTCCAAATCTAATCTTAATGGGTCTCAAAGCCCAAATAACATCCAATGTTGTTTAATTAAAGTCCAATGGGCTTTCAATTAATTTCATAAGGCATGGACTTTGGTCAATATGGGTCAAACCCAATACCAAAGCCCAATAAGGAATCACCCTCATTTTCCTAGAAACCAATTTAGGCCCAATTAAACATTTAAAGCTCATTTGTTATATTTGGACTTAATGGAATGATTTAGGCCCAATTTGGATCCAATCCAATTGGCCTAAACCAACTTTGCCCAACCAAGCCCATTATGCCCAAATACAACAATTATAAGCCCAATTCAAAATCAAGCCCAATTAATTAAATTGCAATATTGATGAGCGGAAAATATATAAATATTACCGCCCCTTTTACTTAATATTTTGTTTAGTTTCTCGGGTTTGATGAACGTTTTGATGTGTTTTAGTTTATTTTGCAGATAAAATAATATCGGGTCTCAATAAAATCATTTAGGAGGAAATATGGGTCAAATAAGGGAAATTATTGGACTTGATATTTTAATTTTGGAGATTGGAAACTTGAAAGGGCGTTTTTGACAAAGTGCAGTTTTGGAAATTCCAGTTTTGCACATCTGTAGTATGTTGGGCATAACTCTTTACTCCGATATCGGATTGAGCGAATTCAAGTGCCAGATTAAATATGACTCAATGAGCTACAACTTTGAAAGACAAAATATTTTCGAATTCTGAAGATATCATGACCGAAATGGATGAACCATCTAGAATTGTGTTGTGTGTAATTATTAAAGTCTTTTTCAAAGCAAAACAATAAATTAATAAATAAATTATCAAATTATCAAATCATCACCAAACATGATAAGCAATTAGTGGAGAAATTAATAATGGATTTGGTGGAGAATTTGATGGATGCAAAATTTTACCTATGAATACCAAGCCATTTCATTTGTAAAATTCATACTTCTTTGAAATTCCTAAAGAATAAATAAGAAGATTGTATCTTGTTTGTTTATTTACAGCTTTCAGTAATTAATTTCCGCTTTCGCACTTTCTTTTCTTTATTTTTCAGTTTTTACTATCCACAATTTACTTTTACGCACAATCCTTTCCTTTCTTTACTTCTGCAGTTTTTATTTTTCAAGCAATGGAGAGGTAATTCCCCTTTGCTGGGGTGAAAGGTAAAGCTTTTATTATTGCTATTTAGATTAATCTCCCTTAATTATAATATATAAACTATTTAAAACTTGACTTAATGAGGATACCGCTATATTGGTCGGTTGGTAATTAATTATAAATTTGTTTTAACCTGACTAAGTATGGATACCGCCTGGTTGGTCGGTTGGTAATTAATTATTAATTTGACTTAATCAGGATACCGCCTTTATGGCTGGTTGGTAATTATCACGTAAAGTTAATATATTATATTAAGGGAGATATCTAAAATAATAGTAATAAAAGTTGATCTTATCCTAACCCGGCATTTTCTTTTATTGTACTTTTACTTTATTAATTTCAGTAATTTACTTTTCAGCAATTTACTCTTCAGCAATTTACTTTCAGTAATTTACTTTTATTTTTTTTTACTTTTTACTTTTACTTTTACTTTTACTTTTTACTTTTTTTTTACTTTTCAGCAATTTACTTTTCAGTATTTAATTTTCAGTATTTTACTTTATGTCTTTTTATTTTATTTAAATTTTTACTACCCGTAAATATGTGTCATAACTAAAGCCAGTTATCTGGGGTTGTGATGAAATCCAATATCACCAGTTTATAAGGGGTTAGATTATAACTTGGGTAATATAAAGGTTATTTATTGAGTCTTAATCTTAATGCTTTTTATTAACTGGCCATTAATAAATTGATTAGGTAAACTTAAAATGAACTTGGAAAAGGTATTTTAGGTTAAAGACCTTAGACTCAATAGCCCACGATCTTCCTTGAGGATAGATAACCCTTGAATAGATTTCCTTACAGGATTGAATAACCTGTCGGGGGGGGGTAGCCATAATTGGAACTTAAACTTAATGAATCCAGGTAATTTTGTTGACATAGACATATGGTTCAATTGGGTTATACTGGGTATTTGTAATCGACAATCGGAAGAGGCTTTTATATAATTTAGTGTTCCAGGTTAATAAATTAATATATTACCCAACTGTAAGATAACCACTTCATCTTTAATAGATATTGGAAGGATTCACAACCCTGGATAGTTTTATAAATTTGATTTTTCTTCAATCTACTTTCAAGATATTTTATTTACTTGTTTTAAGTTTTAAAGTCACCACCCAATCAAAAAATCAATATATTAGATACTTGTAAACATTTGAACTCATAAAAAAATTAATAGCAAAGGTTTTAAGTCCTCGTGGGATCGATACTTTTTATACTACTTGAACGATATGTGCGCTTGTGTTATACGCGTGTGTTTACGCACCGGTCAAGTTTTTGGCGCCGTTGCCGGGGACTTCATTATCTTTCACTATTAGTTTAGAGGTTAGATACTTTTACTTGTATCTAATTTTCTTTTTACTTATTGTTTTTGTTTTCTTGTGTTTCAGGTTCTCAGAAACTTCTTGAGATGAACCAGAAGCTTTGAACTTCGACCGCTTGACCCAGAATTGAAAGAACCATCAGACAGTTGAGAGAAAGGCGAGAAGGCTAAGAAGCTTTGGCCAACATGGAACTGATCCTTTGGAACCATAAGCTCCTTTGAGAAGATGCCTGATTCATTTGAATTCCGTGAGAATATACATCGACCGACATTCGAACAGCCTTCCGGTGGTCGACGGCTTCATTTCCTGTATTGTACTTCCTCATTTACCAGCAAATGCGTGTGACATCAAAACATGCATCCAGATGATTCAGCAGTCAGTACAGTTTGAGGGAAATGCAACTGAAGATCCTAATTCCCACATCAGTAACTTCCTGGAAGTTTGTCGGTACTTTCAATTACAACCGAGCAGCTGAAGAAGAAATGAGACTACGGGTTTTTCCATATTCCCCGAAAGACAAAGCTAAAGCTTAGCTACATTCGTTACCAGCAGGTTCCATCACAACTTGGAACACTCTAGCCACCAAATTCCTTGCAAAGTACTTTCCACCAGCTAGAACTGCAAAGTTAAGGAATGACATCACATCCTTCGTGCAGCATGATTCAGAATCCCTTTGCGAAGCTTGGGAAAGATTCAAAGATTTACTCCGGAAATGTCCTCATCATGATATCACAAAATGGCTACAAGTCCAAACCTTCTACAATGGACTTTCTGGAATGATGAGAACCACAATTGATGCTGCTGCTGGAGGAGTTTTAATGGCAAAAGGAGAAGATCAGGCATGAAAATTAATTGAAGAAATGGCCAACAATAACTCCTTGTGGCCAACATAAAGGAGCATGATCCAAAGAATTGCAGGAATTTATGAAGTTGGAGCCAACACAGCACTGAATTCCAAGCTGGATGTGATTTGCAAAAATCTGGAAACTCTTAACATGAAAGTTAATGATAGATCTACAAGGTCACCATTTGGAGGAGCGCATGAGTCAGAATCTTTCAACCAACATAAAGAAACGGTGAATTATGTCAACAATTTCAACAGACATGGGAACAATCCATATTCCAACACCTATAACCCAGGGTGGAGAAATCATCCCAATTTTGCATGGAGCAACAATTCAGGGAAAATATGAAAACCACCCACACCCGGATTCCAACAACAAAACAAAGGCCAGGAGCACACAAATGAATCAGGAATAACAGAAGTGTTGACCCACTTGAAAAAGATTGAAGCAAAACACGACTCTCAAGCAGCAAGATATGATGCTATGTTTCAATCCCAAGCAGCATTAATTCAAAGTCAATCTGCTTCTATTAAAGCACTGGAGAATCAAATTGGACAACTGGCCAATGCTTAGAGTTACAGACCGCCAGGTAACCTTCCTAGCAACACAAAGCCAAATCCAAGGAACATGGGGAAGGAGCAATGTCATGCCATCATGTTAAAAAGCGATACTGAAATCAACAAAGATGTTGGAGCCAAAACAACTACTGAGGAAGTTCCAAAAGAAACACAAGCAATAGATAGAGGAAAAAGAAACAAAGGAAAAGAACAAATCACTCCACCTCCACCTTTTCCTCAACGTCTTCAGAAGAATAAACTGGACAAGCAGTTTGCTCGATTCTTGGAGGTGTTCAAAAAGCTGCATATCAACATTCCATTTGCAGAAGCGTTGGAATAAATTCCCAGCTATGCCAAATTCATGAAAGACATTCTTTCACGAAAGCGGAGATTGGGAGATTATGAGACAGTAGCATTATCAGAAGAATACAGCACCATCATTCGGAGAAAACTTCCTCCAAAGTTGAAAGATCCTGACAGTTTCAGTGTTCCTTGCACCATAGGAGAACATGACTTCAGTAAAGCTCTGTGTGATATAGGTGCTAGTGTTAACTTGATGCCTTTTTCTATTTTCAGGAAACTGCAGATTGGAGAAACAATGCCCACTTCAGTCTCTCTACAACTTGCTGATAGAACGCTCGTATTTCCAAGAGGC